>SKCR01032202.1:0-186509 GCA_019454045.1 Zanthoxylum bungeanum | reverse complement strand
GGCGCCAAAAACTTGTTGTGATATTTTATATCGTACCGCAAGTGTACGGTGTCAAGTTTTAGTATAAATGAGTTTTAGAGTGTCGAACCCACAAAGATTGCGTTAACTCGCACTAAGTACTACAATTGATAATCCTAACTTTATTTAGAAAATAATTAATAAAGATTTTAATAAATAAAATAAATATAAAACAATTTGATAGGAGGAACTAATACGATAGAGATTCCGGATCCTGATTTCACCTAGCTGTCTCCTATGTATTTGTCATGTCAATTAATCATTGTTCAGTTACATTGTTTATAAGTCAAGATTCCGAAAATATCCACTCTATCTCTCGAGTGCCGAGTGAAAATATCATCAACTACAGACTTCGATATCTCCATAAATATCTAGTAGCTAACAACTCATTACGCTTTGTGATTCTATGTTAACGACTTCAAATGAACTACAGATTCTCTCGAACTCTATAAAATCCTAGGTCATATTCTTTAGATCCATTCAAAATCCCCTCTCGAGTGATAGATTTCAAACATATATCATCATATTTGTGGCCAACAAACACAAGGCATTAAAATCAAGAGAATACAAATAAACTGAATAAAACTTCATAACAAAATTGACAAACAATTACAAGGTTCAAGCATCAGTTACATCATTCTCCAGAATTAAGGAGTTAGTTCATGACAATAGATAAAAACAATGATAAACAAGTCATGAATATAATGGAAATCATTAGAGTTCTAAGAAAGAAATAAGATGATAAAACCCGAATTGAATCTCTTCCTCTTCGGATGTCAACGCCTTTGTCTCTTCTTGTCGCTCTTCAATCCTCCTCCTTGGATCTCTCTAAAATATTTGTTTTGGTGTTTTGTGCTGTGTATTAGCCTCCCCTTTGAGTTATGGACGAACTGTTCTATTTATAATAAAATCATGGAGTTATTGGGTATGTTAAAAAAACCCTAAAAATCACGTTCTTGATACGCGCCTGTCTTCTTCCCGCAGCGCCGTGGCTCTCTAAATGGGCGCCACAACGCCATTCTCTCGGGAAAATGTATTGAGAGCATAGACCTTCAGGCGCCGCGGCTCTGTTTCTTTGTATGTGTCCTGCGCAGCTTTCTTTAAATAATGTAATGGGGCCCACGTGCATTTCTTCTTCTTTTCTCACTTGGTCAACAATTGTGGCTTCTCTTTCTTTTCTTTACTAATATGGCCCACGTGTGCTTTTGGTCAAATATAGTGGATGCCTTGTTATCTCACACGTCATTCTCTTTTCAATTCTGGGCGCCGTGGCGCTAAGACTTGGGTGCCGCGGCTCCGGTGCGCACAAATGAATAGCTCTTTTCAAGTAGATGCAAATTGATATATTATGGGTCTCATAACTCTTTGTAGATCAAAGGTTATAGTCTTTTTAAGTTCAGTGCGCAGCTGATGCTGGTTTTTACTGCTTCTTGAGTCTGATACTCCCGATAGGTCCCGAAATACAAAATTGATCAATTCTTCATGTTCTTCTAATGCTTCTACAAACAAGACATAAAATAAACTATAAATGACATTAAATGACTCGAAACAAAACTAAATAATAGGCTAAGGATGTCGGAATAAGTGGGTATAAACCACACTTATCAGCCATATATCTTGTCCTAAGGGACATCCATGTATAAAGGTAAAGTATCTTCCAGGGTAAGCAAGCCATTCTTCACCAATTTTCATTCCATTAAATTTAATTACTTCTACTAGTTTGATTGTTAGAGCGTCGTTGCCAGCCAACCCCAATCATGACCTTTAACCTTGCTATTCCCTAAACATTAGTCCGCCCTCACGGTAATCCACGAAGGCCAAGGTAACCTTTAACCTTGCTGTTTCCATTTCTTTCCGCTCGTCACCATCACTAACTTGAGTGTCGAAGTGCCTATGGCATCATCATACCGGTGGATTGTTACTCTATGCTCATCTTGCCTTTGTTTTGCAAGACCGCTGGTGCCCCCAACATACAACTTCTTGATTGTAGGTTGAAGGTGAAATTCAATGTCTATAATTGGCACCCACCGTGGGACCAAACGATTCATAGCAAGCAAATAGCTCTCAGTCTATGGTTTCCATTCACTTCACTATGCTTCTGGAAGTGAGAACACCTCAGCTCCATGTCTGACCAGTTGGTTGTTCTTCAGGAGCGGTTGCGAGCACCAGAGGAGGAAAACCTCGCGATGCATAGAACCAACACCACCTCAATGATGTGAACTCCAATGTCACCAATCAGCGGCCCCATCATTCAAACAAACCTCTTGGGGCATTCTACAGAGCCATCAGCAGCCCAACGACTTTCTTTGACAGACTGCAATGCGACAAGTCACCTCTAGCATACGTAAGAAGTTGGAGGAGTTCAAAGAAATGATTCTCTCCAGTCTACTTGAGGTGAGGTTACTGGTTAGGAAAAGCTGAGCCGCAATGATTTTAGATACCCATTTCTTAGAGTCCATCACTTTCGTAGAGCTTCCACGGAAGTTCAACCTTCCAGACATGAAACTGTACGATGGATCTACTGACCCAGATGACCATATTGTCTACTATAAATATAAGACGATGTCTACGGCTCTGGCACCATACCAATGAGAGGCAAGAATGTGTAGAGGATTCGAAAAGACGCTAGCACGCCTAGCTCTTACTTGGTTCATCAACCTCTCCTACCGATCTATTGGGTCATACCTAGAGCTAGCTGACAAAATCATGGAACATTTTCCAAGCTCTTTTAAATTTGAGAAGACCAAAAACGACCTCAATGTCATCCAGTAGCAAAAGAGAGAGTCTTTGCAGAGCTATATAGCTCACTTCAACAAGGAAATAATCTCCATATCAGATCTTCCCCCTAACAAAAAGGACATGTCACAAACAACTGTAACCGCCTCAGACATGAGATCCAAGATCTAATTGATAGCCATAAAGTACCTGACCTAGAAAAGTACCAACCTAATACCAACAGAAACCCATTACCTAACCATAATGTCCTCCCACCACCACAAACCTATATAATAAACTATGGCATACCCGAAGAACGCATTTTACAAACCTTCCACCAACAAATCTGTGTTATTGGAATACGAGACAATAGTGACAATGAAGAGGAAGAATGTAATGGGTTTTGGGAAAGTTTTCCAGCAGTGACGAAGAAGAAGTTAAGGGAATGACTAGAATCGGCAAGTCCTACAACGACGCTACCAAACAAAATAAAGGAATAGAAGAATGAGGGAAAGAAAAAGAGGAAGAAAAATGAGAAGATGGCACGATTCTCTAGCAGTTAAAAGAATTCGAGCCCAAATCAGTATATGGGAGTTGTTATGTTTCTCTGAAGAACATATGAGCGCTGTGGTAGAAGCCTTGGGAAAGATAATGGTACCCCCAGACATATACCTTACAATAGTCATTTGATTTGCCTATGGAAAGAAGAAACACGTAATCAATTTCCCGAAGAGGAACTCACGATGGAAGGAAGGAACCACAATAACCTATTGTTCATCAAAGCATAAGTTAAGGTAAAATGACCTCATGTGTAATGGTAGACGACAGATCCTCCATTAATGTTTTCCCATTAAATATTTTATCCAAATTATGCATCCGAGCAAAAGAGCTGATCCTTATGATATGGCAATCAAGGCCTATGATGATAATAAGCAGGAGTATAGGCATTATCATGACCATAGTGGCTCAATTGAAGTCGAAGTTGAATTCACAGTGATAGATATCTCAACTTTGACTACTTTTGAATGATGGGCATACAATAAAGTGGCAGGAATTATGAAAAAGCTGAACTACAAGCCTAACACTAAGGCCAAGGCGTAAAAACGTTGCTAGATTTCAAAGGGCGAAAAATTAGGAGAGGACTGAGGTACCCCTCAGAAGATGGAGTAAAAGTAAGGAAGAAAGGAAATAGGTTGGAGGACTATTTCGTGAAGGCAAAATATCATAGAGCTCTCGAGCCATGCAATGTTAACGACATCACTATACTAGACTTCAAAATCTTCACTAATGTATCTTCACTAATGTGGTTGATTGGGAAAGAAGTCTGATAGTAAAAGGAGAGAAGGAAAAGAATAGCAAATGGGTAAGATCGAAGACATAATAAAAAGAAAAATAGAAAGAAGAGATGCTCAGATTGGAAGAGTTAAAGCTGAAGGACCCCGTTGCAGTCAAAGAGGAAGAGGACTATGAAGACATAAATATACCCAAACTTTTTTATTGTAACTTTGCATTGAAAATCAATAAGATGAATATTTTTTCTTACTTTCTTACTTTTTTTCTTTTAGCATACATCATTACTTGCATGATACGAGCATATTTGACGTTATTCAACTAAAACAGATGCATTTAATCTCGTGTTATGTGAAAATCCAAAGAATATACGAATTACAAGTAAGTTTATCCCGTGGAGAGGAAAAAATTAGAGAACTTGTTAAGAAAATATTTAAAAATATTTGCCTAGTCTTATGGAAGACATGTCAGGAATGGACAGAAATATAGCACAATATGTGATATTGACGTACCCAACATGAAACCCGTAAACCAAACACTTTGAAGGATGAGGCTAGAATTGGAGGAAAAAATTAGGGAAGAAGTGAAGAAACAGAGAGAAGTAAGGATCCTAGAAGTAGTCACGTATCCAAAGTGGTTGGCCAACATTATATCGGTCCCAACGAAAGATGGAAAAGTCAGAATATGTGTAGATTTTAGAGACCTCAATAAGGCTTGCTTGAATGATGATTTTCCTTTACCATACATAGATGTCTTGGTGGACAGTACGACTTTGTCAGCCATGTATTCTTTTGTAGATGGGTTTTCTGGATACAACCAAATATTCATGGTGGAAGATGATAAGCATAAAACAACTTTTATCACGAAGTGGGGTACCTATTGCTACAAAATGATGCCTTTTAGATTAAAGAACACTGAGGCTACTTATCAAAGTATAGCCATTACCTTATTCCATGACTTGATGTATAAGGAGCTTGAGGTACATATATGATATGATGGTCAAATCAGAAATTAGAAAATGACATTTCGTCGTATTATTAAAATTCCTTCAAAGAATATATAAGTACAATCTTAGGCTCAACCCTAAGAAGTGTGTGTTCAGGGTCACGCCTGGAAACTTGTTTGGACATGCGGTAGGCACCCAGTGAATAGAAATGGATCCAAGAAAGGTTAAGGCAATACATCAGTCTGTTCATATCCAAGCTGTTAGGGATATGCCCTATACCCAACTTATGGATGGGCTATATGTACATGTATTTGTAATATTTTCATTAATTAATAAAATGGCAATCATTCTTATACGTGTCTTACATAACTTATATGAATCATCAAACATTGTAATAAAGCCCTTGGAGTAATAAGATGATGGCTTCCACGCCTTATGAGAATCATTAAGTGGAGATACTAGCATGATGATATGATCCGCCCTTAAGTGGGGTAGCCGATCTCATAGGCTACTAGCGGAGATCCGTCCGCTTGGTGTATTACATGGATGCATGAGTTGCTCGTGTCCATCGAACTGACCGCCGAAAGTTTTCACATGAAGTGTTTATCCCATGTGTCTGTGAGAACTTTCATGTATTGATTGTATGACTAGTCCTTAGACTTGAGGTCTTTACAATCTTATGTGTGGATATTCTCCTTCCCCGGTTCAAAAGATCCTGTCATAAGGGTATGATTGGGTCATTTGTTGAAACACATGAAGTTTGTAAGGATACAACAAAGAATCGCCACTCTCTCGGATACTATTTTCTTATAAGAGTAGTATTCCAGTTCGCGGGTTGATATGTGTGATCAGTGCTTGAGACTGTGGCCGCAACGGAAGAATCATATGAGATTCTTTGGTTAACACGATTTATGACACTATCAACATCATACCTTTGACTATATGGGTAGACACTTTTCGTACCCTAGGTCAAACGGTGGGGATACAGTGAGGCGAGGGACCGTATCATATGTAAATCACATACATAATGGGTATATATCTTTCCTTCTCATTTGGGGGCCTTGGCATGTTGCTAGATGTCAACCTTGGTCATTGAAATCGAACGACCATCTGATCGGAGGATACTTTATGTTCGATTAAATTATCATGATTCATTTCATGTCCAACTTGAGGGCAACCCAAAGGGTCACACACAACAAAGTCGAAATCAATGGTTAACAGTGCACAATACAAATTTAACAACATATATGATGCTGTAGGAATTGTTAATAAATGGTTCAATGTGTTTAATTATTGAAAAAATCATTTATGAGGTTCCATAATGGCTTAGAGATTGATGAATGACGATATGGGCACTTTGGGAATTGGATTAAATAACTAAATAAATAAAATATGAATAGTAATGTAAATAGTAACGTGAATAGTAATATGAATAGTATGTGAATAGTAAATTTTTTTATTTGTTATTTGTTTTTGAATTCCAATTCGGCCCAAACTCTTATTAGGGTTTTATAATCTTATTAAACCAATAATTAAGATCCAATGGCTAAGATTAAATTAGCATTTATCCCACATCAGATTCTTAATTAATTTTGTTGTCTTTGGAGCATCTATATAAACCCAAAGAATTCTTTACAAATTTTTACACAAAAACCTTTCATATTTTGGGTTTATATAAGTGAGGCACTCTAAAGTTTAAAGAGTAAGCCACTGATTTTGAGGATCCTTAAGTCTAATTGACTAGAGGAACCTCGAGTTGAAAGTTTTTAGGTATTTGCCTAGCTAGCACCAAAGGCAAAATACCCGTGCAGCCTTTGAGTTTTGGCTTTGGTGTATGCACCTTTAGAGGCCACACACTTGGGTGGCTCTTTGGAACGTATAAGAGCTTGCTGAGTTCGAGGAAAGCTTGTAGATTGGAGGGAGGACTGGAGGAGTCTTCGGTCCAAGTAAGTCCTTTTCTTTCTTTATTTTAATTAGAGTTCTTATGATAATTAGCATGTTTAGGTTTATGTTCTTTGCATGTTTTATGAGTTTTTATGCTTAGAATATATATATAGTAACATGCCTAGGCTTGTAGAATAATCAAAATAAATGGTTCTTGGGCAAAGGGATAGCGACATCATAATTTCTCTTTAATTTTCCGCTGCGCACTTGTGGCCGCTTCCCAACAGTGGTATCAGCGCGCCGTTTTTGTTTTGATTAGTTCTCTCTAATTTGAACTCGAAATTGGGTGTGTAAAAGCTCGTTGGAAAGCTAACACCCTGAACGTAATTTTAGGCACAAGTTTTGTATGATTTGGTTAAGATTTGAATTGTGAAATTGTATTTAAGTTCACGCATCTGTAAAAAAACGTGAATAATAAATTTATTTGAATAAAATAAAATGCAATATCATAATTAAATAATCAAAGTTATTTAATGCCTAAAATAATTCCAACATATTAAAACTCATATGCTTGATGATTCTATGTATGATTAGAATTGGCATGATTATTTTAGGGTGCAAACATCTAGAGACTTTCTAAGGAAATAGATAGTGTATTGCTTATCCCTTAGCTAAGTAATTATTCCGTGATGAACTTAGAGATTTATTACCTTTAAGGCTAATAAATATAAATCACTTGTTTATAATAAAAGACATTATAAAAGATACAAGTGGGGTGGGACCAAGGCGTTAATAAAACTTTCCAAACTAAAGTTAATTTAACCAAATGTATTACTAGAGTTAGATAATGATTTGGTGTCTTCCTTCACTCACTACCTTTTTATAGCCAAAAGGAAAAGATGTGAAGACATCTAGATAATCATTTACTCAAAGCTTATCTTAAAGCATATTTAAAATGTTGGACTAATTTGGAGGATCTATTGTTTATTCCTGTCACCAAGACAATAAGAGCCTAAGAGCTAAGGGTATTTAAGAGAGTTCGCTCCACCCTCCATCTGGGGAATTTTCAATGGAGGAATCCATTTGACAGTTATTCACTTAAACTTGCTAAAATCCTCAATAATAATTTAAGTCTAAAATTTGCCTCCCATTGTAAAGTATAGACCCAAAGGGCTTAAACCGTATTGGCAGGATTAGGCTTTACCAAACTGACCAATACCAATTTATCCCTAAATCGTACTATTGATAATGGTTTGACTTTTCTGAGTCATAAGACGCAGCGACCCTTAGGCGTGTTTTTATAACTTACTGGCAAAGATTGGGTGTCCATAAGGACTAGCATAAGCTATGGCATGTTTGATTGCCCAACCCAATGATCAAAGAATTGTGATTTATATCATAAATTGGTTGAGAACCTACATAATTATCGTATTTTATAACGACCGGCCCTAGTCGGAGTTATGAAATGTTGATAATGGGATCATTTCCCATAAGAAATCCATCATATTGGGGTTGATGCGATTTGCTTAAAATTTTAAAACAGTTGAGTGGGAGCAACTTCATAATATTAAAAGCCCATGTTATTATGAAACATTAATGAAAACATATTCCTAATTTTAACATTCTCTCTTAATAGGTGGGTTAAAATATTTCACAAACATTCAAATGGCAAACAGAGTATCACTTCGTTCCATCCTTAATTAGCAGAAGCTGAAAGGGGACAACTACAATGACTGGTTTAGAAACCTTAAAATTGTCTTACGACAAGAAAAGATTTTCTATGTTCTTAAAAGACCATTTCCCTCTGAACCCGCAAAAAATGCTGACCAAAATACATTTGATGCTTGGAACAAACACGTCGATGATGATGAGCAAGCAGTTTGCATAATGCTTGGCTCTATGTCGGACGAACTTCAGAAAGCTCATGAAGATATGGATGCTCAAACCATCATCTTTCACTTGAAGGAGTTGTATGCAACTTCCGTTCATACCGTGAGATTCCAAGTGTCATGTGCCTTATTTCAAACAAGGTATAAGGAAGGATCTGTTAGTGGACATATGCTTAAGATGATTGGCCACATTGAAAAATTAGCCAACCTCGGGTTCATCATGGATCATGAGATAGGTCACAATCTAATTCTTCTGTCCTTACCAAAAGTCTTCTTTAACTTTATTATGTAGTTTCATCTGTCTAATAAAGAAGATACTTTAGCAGAATTGCACAATCTGATAAAGCAATCAGAGAAGGACTTTAAACTGGAGCTTAAAATCTTCGTCATGCTTACGGGTACAGACCTAAAGCCACGAGGCCCAAAGAAAAATAAGGGCAAGGCCAAAGCTCCAGATCACCTAAAGCCCAATGGTAAGGTGGAGAAGAAAAAGGGAAATGGGAAATGTTTCTTTTGTGGAAAGAAAGGTCATTGGAAGAAAGACTGCAGATCCTTGAAAGCCAAGGAAGCTAGGGAAGCCCAATGCTTCAGGTATGTTGTATATGATTGAACTATATTCTCAAAACTCTGAACCTTCTACTTGGGTGCTTGACACCGGTTGTGGGACTCACTTATGTAACAATGTGTAGGGCCTGAGAAATAGTATGAGACTCTGTCATGGGGAGGTTGACTTATGCAAAGGTAATGGAGAAAAACTGGCTGCATTATGGGTGGGGACTTATTCATTAGTTTTGCCGAATGGTTTAGTTTTAGACTTAGAAGATTATGTTTATGTACATTCTCTAGTAAAGAACATCATTTCAATTTCTTCTTTATGCAATAAAGGCTTTTCATGCGTAATAAGTTTTAATGAATGTTCTATTTATTTCAATGAAATAATATATGGAGATGGTATTTTGAATAATGGTATCTATGTCTTACAAACTAACAAAGGATGTTCAACCTCTAATATATACAATGTTAACTCGAATAATCTCAATGAATCACTTCTATGGCACAGTCGCTTAGGTCATATCAATGAAACAAGATTAACTAAGCTACATATGGATGGGTATTTGAGACCCTTCAAATATGAACCTTATGGATGTTGTTCCTCATATCGCAAAAGCCGATCTTTGTAAGTATGATTCCGCCATACTTTTTATTGTATTCACACATGATTTCTATGCTTGAATGATCTTGGGACTAACATAGAAACCCAACAATAATATTTTATCCCAAGATCTTTCAAGCATAGAAATCATGTGTGAATACAATAAGAAATATGGCGGAATCATACTTACAAAGATCGGCTTTTGCGATGTGAGGAACAATAAAAATCTTCAAGCTTTTCCTCCATGAAGCTCACGGTTTTGGCCTCCATTTTTGTGCTCCATTTTGAATCTTCAAGCTCCAAGCTTTGGGTAAGGATTCCATGCCCATGGGTGGGTTTCCCTATCACCTTTGGATGACTCCTAATGTGTGCTAGCACTTGTGAAATTTGCAACAAATCTTCACAAAACTTCTTCCATCTCTCAGCATTGAAGGAGAAAGAAGGAAGAAAAATGGCCCAAGGCCGAATCTTGAGGGAGAAGAGAGAGAGAGAGTGATATCTGTTGTGTATTTGGTTATTAATTCCAAATTCAAAAACCAAAACAATTACCATTTTTCCAAAAAGGTACATGACTTTTAAAAGTCTTCCAACCACCACCATCAATCACTCAAAAGTGACTAGACATCACATCACTCAAAGTGACAAGACATCCATCACTTGAATGACTAATGATGTGACGCTTGATGTGACTTGTGGGCCGCACTTGAATTCGAAATACGAGTGGGCCCGCAAACACTCCCGAGCTCGAGTTCGCTAATTCCGAATTAACGAATTTTCCGTTGCGACGTAATTAAATCAAATTTAATTAAATAATTTTTCCTAGCAAAATTACTATTCACATCGCCACCGAATTAATTCTAAATTAACTCGTTCGCCCGAATTCTGCGTCAAAATCTAATTTCGTATAATATATCGAATATATTATTTTATCGGTTAATTCCAAATTAATCGTTCTATCTCTTTAAATAATATTTTATCCCAGATAAAATATATCCGTAATTAATCCTAGATTAATTTTCTCTCTCTTATAATTAATCCTAGATTAATAAAGTGTGAGTCATACGTCATCAGTGAATCTTCGGGAAGCGACCCATGAGATCCCCGGATATGTTGGCAGTAAATCCGGTCGTCGGACTATCCGAACACGTACGTACCTAGTACTACGTTTTTACCGATTTACAAGACATGGTTGGCTTCTAGCAAAGCACCGTGCCTACCCAATTCTCCAGAAATATTCTTAAAGGAATATATGATCTTTATCAGGTGTAGTATACATAGTCTTGCGTATTACGATCCAGCATCGGATGTCACGTGCTAGGCCTGGGGCTGGAATTGTGTCTGCCCCGTACGAAGCAGATATCGGATCTCTGGTAACTAGTCTCTATAATCGGATAATAATGACCTAGTCATATTATCCCGATGACTGAGTACATAAGAGCACCAGTTCCGTATCCTACGTGATCATCATCTCCACTATGACTGGAGTGATACTTCCGTCTTGACATCACACCCAATACACTATGATTCTCAACATACCCAGAAGAGACGTACACAGAACCTGTTAAAGCCCTGGACGACCAAAACTAAAGTATATTGATTGTCGCAAGTATTTGCGGTGCAAGTCTCAGGTTAAGACCAAATACACCTACCCTGATTCGGACTTCCATAGACACATAGTCATACTACCAATGGAATTCTGAGGGGTCTATCCAGAGCGAAGCTATTTCCGTACCATCGGTAAACACAACCTCCTATTACACTTGCATGAGTATCCAATACCTAAATATATGAGAACTATGCCGTTATGCTCCCACAATTCGCACACGTGTAATACTAGTCTATTCCGCATTATCGATGTCCAATCTCGATAATATTACGACTTGGGATATTTAATGATTAAACCTTCATGGATTGATACTGTCTCATATCATCTCAATCCGGAACTAATCATAAGGACCTTTTATCATTTATATATCTTGGTAATCTAATTACAAATGATAAAAGAGCAATTTCCTTTGTCACATAGTTAATTTGTACAACAACACCATGATCTGTACAAATAGTGATGCTATGGGTCATAGTTGTCCAAAATCTCCCACTTGGCCTATAGCCAATCACTCAAGTGTCCTACACCCAAACTATGTACGGTTCGTTCAAACTTCTGTTGAGAAAAAAATGCTTTCCTCAGCGGATTTGCAGTGTTATCATCTGATGCGATTTATTCGATCATCACATCGCCACGATGTATGATCCGAACGAATCAGATGAATATTTGAAGTATATATCCGGATCGTTGATGAGACCATTAATTTTTTAGCCTGTGCTGTAGCCTATCTCAGCTGCTAACAGAACTACTTCTAATTTGATTAGGATTATTATCAATCCAAAAGGCTTCTATTACTGCCTCAGCTGCAGCAATATTCCGCTTTTGTTGTTTATTCGGCAACAGTTTCTTGCTTGGAAGATTTTGAGCTCACTGTTATGTTATTCAAACTATATAGTACCTTTGTTACGACTTATAGTCATTTTTATCGGTTAGGAAACTTTCAAAGGTGAACCCAGTCACTTCAAGTTCTCATTCTCCATAGTATAAGAAAGCATCCTTAGTTCATCTAAGATACTTAAGGATGTTATTAACATCAATCCATTGACTATCACTTGGATTGGCCTGATTGTGACTCCATATGCTCAAAGTATATGAGACACCAGGTCGCGTACATTTATTTCAATGTACGAGTTTCGGAGAGTTCCAACAACTTTTAGATCTATCCCAGTAGATCTTTATTCCTAGGATAAAGGTTGTTTCTCCCAAGAATTCTATGGAGAATTTTCATGAAAGCCAAGCTTTCACCGATTGTATTATGGGAATATCATTTCCAAGAAATGATATGTTATCATTACTTAGGACATTCATTGTCAGTGCGCTCCCACTAACCTTCTTATATACACAAGAATCATTTTCGTTTTGAATTAAATCATATACCATTATGATTACATCAAAATGATAGTTCCAAGAACGCTATGCTTGCTTCAATCCATCCATGGATCGAATTAACTTGCAAACCTTGTTTGCTCGTTTTGGTACGACAAAACCGTCAGGATGTTATAAACATCCTCCAAAAGATTTCCTTTTAAGGAAAGCGATTTTGACGTTCCAGCTGCCATATTTCATAAATGAAACATGCAGCATTGTCCAAATGGATTTAACCATGACAACAAGTAAAAGGTTTTGTCGTAATCGACACAATGTTGATAACGATACCTTTTCGCTACAAGCCTAGCTTAGTACATTGGTATGTTGCCTTCCATGTTTGTCTTCCTTGAAGACTTATATAGTACCAATGGGCACAATGCCTTGGGGTATTTCAACTAGTATCCAAACTTAGTTGATATACATGGAATCCATTTCGGACTTCATGGAACTTTGCCATAATAGGGAGTCGATACCTTGTATCACTTCCTCATACGTAGTCAGTTCATGTTCCTCAATAAGATTGACATCTTTATGAGGTGAGATCAGAAACCCATACCTCCTAGGTTTTTTTTTGACTCTCTCCGACTTATGCGGTTCTTGTGTATTTGAAGATTGTGGTACAGTTTCATCCCTGATGAACTGTTTGTGTTCCATTAAGGAATCGGTGCCTGGAACAGTATTACTCTGATTTTCATCGAGTTTTACTTTCCTCCCACTTACCACTACATATATGTATTCCTCTTAGGAAAACCGCATAGAGAGCAACAATTACATTGTTCTTTAGTGAGTTGTATAAGTACTAGACTTAGGTTTCCCTAGGATAACTTACAACTTAGGCACTTATCCGATTTGGGTTCTAGTTTGGTATCATCCAAACATATGCCCAGCATTCCCAAATCTTCAGGAATGAGAAAACCCAGTTTCTTTCCTGTTCATATCTAATATGAAATCTGTCAAACAGATTTTTATGGAACCTTATTCAAAATAAGTTTTGCACTGATTAATACGTATCCTTTGAAGGAAATGGTAGCTCAGAGCGACTCATGATTAACCTTATCATGTCAAATAAAATTTGGTATCTCCGTTCGGACACACCGTCAAATTGACGTGTTCCGGGAGGAGTCCTCAATGAAAGAATACTACACTCTTTCAAGTATTTGAGAAACTTATTGCTTAAGTATTTTCCATCATGATATAACCGTGACGGTTTTAATACTTTAGCCGGTCTGTTTGTCTACTTCGTGTCGAAACTCTTTGAATGTTTCCGATCCGTGTTTCACAAGAAACACATAACCATAACGTGATGCCACATCCGTAAAGGTTATGAAGTATTCATATCCACCTTTAGCCTAGCTAGATATGGGCCCACTTACGTCACTATGAACGAGGGCTAACAGATCGGTGGCACTTGTACTTTTACCAAGTAAAAGGTGTTTTAGGCTTTTTGCCCAATAAACTAGATTCGTAGACATTATTTGAATATAATCAAATTCTTCCTAGTATCCACTCTTCAAAGTGTGGATATACGAGTCTTGTTTAATTGTGTCCCAGACAACAATGCCACAATTAAATCTCAACTGATTAATTCAGTTTGAGCTATTGTTTGTCATATCATACGTTTGAGATTTATTTATATTCAAAATATAAATACTGTTATTCACATCTAATGTGTTTATCTCAATATCATCTTTATAAAATAAAACACTTTAGTGTTCTAGAATATAAAGGTATACCCGCAAGGGTTAAACCCTGATATAGAGATAATGTTTCTAGTCAACCAGTTACATTGTAACAGTTTCCTAATTTAAGTACCTACCTGAAAGGTAGTTCCTAAACTTAGGTTTCTACGGTTAAAACATCGACTCTCGTCCCGTTTCCGACTCGTAGGTAAATCTCAACTGAAGTCAGTTTCCTGCTAATCAGCAGATTATGCACACCAGTACGTATTTATGTACCACATTTAGTATCTAAAATCCAATTTTAAAACTAGTAGTGAACATGTTTATGGAAAACATATTTGAAGTCGGAACCTTGCCCCGTCTTCAATTTCTTTATGTCTGCCTTGTCCATACGGCAGTCACGCTTCAGTGACCCCGTTTGCTACGGTTTAGGCAGACATTTTGGGATATGTCCTATGTCTTCCAAGAAGATTATAATGATTTTGCCTTTGCCCATTTTCCACACCCCAGAAGCCTTTGGCCAAGCCTTGGCCTTTTGGGATGTCGAAGTAAGATGCGCCTTGCGCTTCTTGCCCTATTGAAAACTCTGGCTTTGTATCCTTGAGTATAGCCATTAACTCTCCAAGAGTTTTCTATTGCAATTTGTACTTGTAAGATTGAAGGATAGATCTATGAAGATTCTTCAATTTCAATATCATACTATAAGGATCTAATCCTTAGTTCTGACTAAGAAATTAAGGAGTCTTTGCGGCAAGCATAACGGATTAAGCACTAAAGTTATCATCACATGAATATTCCAAATATCATGTTCTACTATTTTCTCAACTCCATGCTTAGGCTCGAGACGTCACTATATCAAATAAGTTACTTCTCGGTTCCCAGGACTATCCTGAGATTTTATTCCCAATTTGAAAATTAAAGCCGTTTAAAATATTTTCACCCAGGTTTATATTTTAAACGATAATCTTTCAGTTATCTTTGATTGCTATAGTCCAACTATTTAATCAACGATTTTAGGTACTATTGATTATAATGATTACTATAGTCTAACTTATAATCAACTATAATTTGATTGGTTAAATTCAAATATATGATTACTATAATCCAATTATATAATCAACTATAATTGAATTAGTTTGAATACAATCCAACTATTTATTTAAAACAACGATTAAATATTAGTCCAACTAATATGTTAATTTATTGACGAAAAATTAAATGAGCTTGTATTGGCAAGTAACTAAACGAATATTGCAAATTTAATACTTGCCTCCCACAATTTTTCGACGAGCCTCTAACCCTTTGTGGAGTACTCGGGAAACCGTGTTTCCTAGTGGGCTAGGATCCCGTTAAATAACACACAATCTTGACTTTGGCCAACAAATTGTATGATAATTAACTAGGTAGATCTCTAAGATCAATTGGATCCCATCCAATTCCTAGATCCAGTAGGTGGACATCCAAGTCCGAAACATATATCTTATATATGACAATATATCCAATATATTCCCTAACCTTTTTCCTCTGAATCAACTAAGCCTTGGCTTTGGCACAACAAACTTAATGATCCCAGTTAAGCGGAACCCATTGACCTTGGAAAGCTTCGTAATCGATGTCGATGGACAAGAAGTGATCTTGAATTGGCCACAAATCACAACTTGGACAAGACACACGATATGGAACAAAGCCTTCATGATTCAAACACATCCGCGACGGACAAAGGTCTTGACTTTGGCTAACAAACCAGTGCCAATCTTGGATCTTGAGTAAGAATCACTCAATGGAAGGAAAAACGCTTAATATGTGTTGAGGGTTTTTCGCGTAAATTGGCAACCAATTTATTATCTTTGTTAAGGTCTCATCATCATACACCCTTAAACATGCATTCTAAAAACATAATAAGGCGCGTATAAATAAAATAATAATGATATGCGGATGGATACTTAACACATTGCTCCTAGAACAAATCTCTCCATTTCCTCTCTCCCGCTAGCACAAGTATTACTTCTACCCGATTACATAACACTTCTAAAGAAACCTCATTTACATTGAGGGGAATAGGTGAGAAGAGAAATACAAAGAGTTAAGAGGTAATAGGCCAGACACATAGGTCCAATTTAATAAATTCTAAATTTATTACAATAATTTCCAAAATTACCCTCACCCATCTAATATCCATATGATATACATTATTCATACATCGCATCCATGTATTCACACAAAGCATGTTATCAATCAATCTAATCCAATTAATTAATCTGAAATTAATGACCATCCAATGTTCAAACAACGATTTGATTTTGCGCGAGTCCGACTCGTTTTACGAATAAGTACTCAAAGTACGAATTCACGAATTATATTAAACTACAATATTAAATCCAATTTAATTTGTATTTAATACTAATTCTATATTTAATTCTAAATTAAATAATTACACTTTTTAATGTGCCTTTACGACTTAGATTCCAAATCTAATCGTTACGGGTCTCAAAGCCCAATTAACATCCAATGTCAATTTAATTAAAGTCCAATGGGCTTTCAATTAATTTCTAAAGGCATGGACTTTTGGTCAATATGGGTCAAACCCAAATACCAAAGCCCATTTAAGGAATCACCCTTATTTGCCAAGAAATCAATTTAGGCCCATTAGACCCAATTAAAATTTTAAAGGTCCATTAGTTATATTTGGACTTTATGGATATGGTTTTGGGCCCAATTGGATCCAACCAATTTACCCAAACCAAACTTGGCCCAACCAAGCCCATTAAGCCCAAATACAACTTTTCAAGCCCAATTCCAAAATAGGCCCAATTAATTAAATTACAAAAATTCCAAATTTCATAATTAAATTAATTAAAGTGTATAGCTATAATTAATTAACTAAATTA
The DNA here is from genome assembly GCA_019454045.1 of Zanthoxylum bungeanum. Classification (NCBI taxonomy): domain Eukaryota; kingdom Viridiplantae; phylum Streptophyta; class Magnoliopsida; order Sapindales; family Rutaceae; genus Zanthoxylum; species Zanthoxylum bungeanum. Next base: position 169,073 of record SKCR01032202.1, on the reverse strand, counting down.
ACATTTCCAAAACACTAATTTACTCAATTAATTATGCTTATCATCATCAACTTATGTCCAACACAATTGAATCAAAAAATCATATCATTTTACATGCTACAAGTCACGGCATTTAGGGGAATTTTTGTCCGATTCCGAATTCAATCCAATTAAATCCTAAATCAACATTTCCCAAATGATTTCAACTCATCCAATGATCAAAATCAAAAATCACCATGACTTAGGGCAACTCTAAACTTTCGACCAAGCCTCAATTTGGGGAAAAAATGATCCAATCCAATTTTCATCAAATTGATCATGAATAACACATGTTATCATCATTCAAGCATATATCAACAATCAATTTCATAAAAACATGCTCAAATCATTTTTACCCAATTTTACCCTAATTCCAATTTCATGCTCAAAATGGCTCAAGATACCATTGTTGGGTTTCTAGGTTAGTCCCAAGATCATTCAAGCATAGAAATCATGTGTGAATACAATAAGAAGTATGGCTGAATCATACTTACAAAGATCGGCTTTTGCGATGTGAGGAACAACAAAAAAATCTTCAAGCTTTTCCTCCATAAAGCTCACGGTTTTGGCCTCCATTTTTGTGCTCCATTTTGAATCTTCAAGCTCCAAGCTTTGGGTAAGGATTCCATGCCCATGGGTGGGTTTCTCTATCACCTTTGGATGACTCCTAATGTGCGCTAGCACTTGTGAAATTTGCAATAAATCTTCACAAAGCTTCTTCCATCTCTCGGCATTGAAGGAGAAAGAAGGAAGAAAAATGGCCCAAGGCCGAATCTTGAGGGAGAAGAAAGAGAGAGAGTGATATGTGTTGTGTATTTGGTTATTTAATTTCCAAAATTCAAATACCAAAACAATTACCATTTTTCCAAAAAGGTACAAGACTTTTAAAGTCTTCCAACCACCACCATCAATCACTCAAAGTGACTAGACATCACATCACTCAAAGTGACAAGACATCCATCACTTGAATGACTAATGATGTGACGCTTAATGTGACTTGTGGGCCGCACTTGAATTCAAAATACGAGTGGGCCAGCAAACACTCCCGGGCTCGGGTTCGCTAATTTCGAATTAACGAATTTTCCGTTGCGACGTAATTAAATCAAATTTAATTAAATAATTTTGCCTAGCAAAATTACTATTCACGTCGCCAGCGAATTAATTCTAAATTAACTCGTTCGCCCGAATTAAAATCTAATTTTAATTTCGCGTTGAAATCTAATTTCGTATAATATATCGAATATATTATTTTATCGATTAATTCCAAATTAATCGTTCTCTCTCTTTAAAAAATATATTTTATCCCAGATAAAATATCTCCGTAATTAATCCTAGATTAATTTTCTCTCTCTTATAATTAATCCCAGATTAATAAAGTGCGAGTCATACGTCATCGGTGAATCTTCGGGAAGCGACCCATGAGATCCCCGGATATGTTGGCAGTAAATCCGGTCGTCGGACTATCCGAACACGTACGTACCTAGTACTACGTTTTTTTACCGATTTACAAGACATGGTTGGCTTCTAGCAAAGCACCGTGCCTACCCAATTCTCTAAAAATATTCTTAAAGGAATATATGATCTTTATCAGGCGTAGTATACATAGTTTTGAGTATTACGATCCAGCATCGGATGTCACGTGCTAGGCTTGGGGCTGGAATTGTGTCTGCCTCGTACGAAGAACATATCGGATCTCTGGTAACTAGTCTCTATAATCGGATAATCATGACCTAGTCATATTATCCCGATGACTGCAGTACATAAGAGCACCAATTCCGTATCCTACGTGATCATCATCTCCATTATGACTGGAGTGATACTTCCGTCTTGACATCACACCCAATACACTACGATTCTCAACATACCCAGAAGAGGCGTACACAGAACCTGTTAAAGCACTGGACGACCAAAACCAAAGTATATTGATTGTCGCAAGTATTAGCGGTGCAAGTCTCAGGTTAAGATCAAATACACCTACCCTGATTCGGACTTCCATAGACACATAGTCATACTACCAATGGAATTCCGAGGGGTCTATCCAGAGCGAAGCTTTTTCCGTACCATCAGTAAACACAACCTCCTATTACACTTGCATGAGTATCCAATACCCAAATATATGAGAACTATGCTGTTATGCTCCCACAACGCGCACAAGTGTAATACTAGTCTATTCCGCATTATCGATGTCCAATCTCGATAATACTACGACTAGGGAAATTTAATGATTAAACCTTCGTGGATTGATACTGTCTCATATCATCTCAATCCGGAACTAATCATAAGGACCTTTTATCATTTATATAACTTGGTAATCTAATTACAAATGATAAAAGAGCAATTTCTTTTTTCACATAGTTAATTTGTACAACAACATCATGATCTGTACAAATAGTGATGCTATGGGTCATAATTGTCCAACAATGGAACTTGTGAGTCTTATTTACTTGGTAAAATGACCAAATTACCCTTCAAAGGTAAATGACAGCGTGCAATGGAGACATTAGAACTCATACACTCTGATGTATGCGGACCAATGTCAGTCACCGCTAGAGGTGGATTCTCTTACTTCATTACCTTTATCGATGATCACTCGCGATATGGGTATGTGTACCTTATGCGATATAAATCTGAAGCCTTTGAGAAATTCAAAGACTTCAAAGCTGAAGTAGAAAACCAGCTTAATAAAAGTATTAAGTCACTAAGGTCTGACCGAGGTGGTGAATACTTAAGCGGCGAATTTCAAGATTACTTGAGAGAAAATAGCATTGTTTCCGAGTGGAATCCTCCGGGAACTCCATAGCATAATGGGGTCTCCGAAAGGAGAAATCAGACATTATTAGATATAGTCCGATCAATGATGCCAGACACGGATCTACCACTTTCATTTTGGGGTCTTGCTTTAGAAACTGCAACACTACTACTAAACCAAGTTCCTTCCAAGACTGTTAGTCAAACACCATATAAGTTATGGTATGGGAAATATCCTTGTCTCAGTTATCTAAGAGTTTGGGGATGTGACACATATGTTAAGATCACAAAAACTAACAAATTGGATGATAGGGCAGTTAAATGTAAGTTTGTTGGATATGCCTTTAACTCAAGAGCATACGTGTTCTACGTCCCAAATGAACAAAGAACATTTGTCTCATGAAATGCTAAATTTCTAGAGAATGAAATCCTTCTCAAGAAATATAGTGGGAGTAGACTTGACCTCAATGAGGTACAAGAAGAACAAACTAACATAGAACTAAACCCCAGGCCCCTCAAAAGGGCAGCGACGAAACAACCGCAAGGTTATGAACTTAGAAGGTCTTGTAGGGAAAGATATGAGCCTGAAAGATATGGATTCCATATTGATGAGGAACATTATCAGGTCATTGATAATGACGATCCCACCAGTTATGACGAAGTAATGCGTGACATTGATTCAGTCAAGTGGGTTGAGGCCATGAAATCCGAAATAGACTCTATGTATCAGAATCAAGTCTAGACTTGGTGGATGCACTTGAAGGAATAAAACCCATCGGCTGCAAGTGGATTTACAAGCGTAAAACTGATGCAGAAGGCAAAATCCAAACCTATAAGGCTAGGTTGGTGGCGAAAGGTTATAGACAAATCTAATGAATTGATTATGACGAAACCTTCTCGCCTGTTGCAATGATAAAGTCCATTCGAATTTTACTGGCACTAGCTGAACACTATGATTATGAGATTTGGCAGATGAATGTCAAAACAGCTTTCCTTAATGGGAACCTCGTAGAGGAAGTCTATATGACACAACCTGAGGGGTTTGCATCTAAGGATGATCATAATAAAGTATGCAAGCTTAAACGATCCATTTATGGACTCAAGCAAGACTCCAGAAGTTGGAATATACGATTTGATGAGACAATCAAAGAATTTGACTTCATCAAAAATGTAGACGAGCCTTGTGTTTACAGGAAAAGTAGTGGGAGTGCTGTTGTATTTGTATTATATGTCGATGACATATTAATCATCTGGAATGATATTCCCATGATGCAAGCCACCAAGCAATTGTTATATCAAAATTTCTCCATGAAAGATTTGGGAGAAGCAGCCTACATCCTCGACATTAAGATCTACAGTAATAGATCTAAGAGGTTGTTAGGACTTTCTCAATCTACATACATAGATAAAGTTTTGAAAAGATTCAAAATGGAAGATTCTAAAAGAGGTAATTTACCTACTTGTCATGGAATCAAATTATCTAAGGAGCAATGTCCACATACTCCTTCAGATAGAGAGCGTATGAGTAGGATCCATTATGCTTCAGCAATAGGATCGATCATGTACGCCATGCTATGTACAAGACCTGACGTCTCTTATGCTCTTAGCATAATGAGCAGGTATCAAGCAAATCCTGGTGAGCCACACTGAGCAGCTGTCAAAACAATCCTCAAGTATCTGAGAAGAAATAAGGATGTTTTTTTGACATACGAAGATTGTTCTAAGATGAAAGTCATTGGTTACTGTGATGCGAGCTTCCAGACCGATAGGGATGACAGCAGATCGCAAACAGGATATCTGTTTACTTTAAATGGCGATACTGTCAGTTAGAAAAACTTAAAGCAGTCAACTACAGCGGACTCCACCACTAAGCCTAGTATATTGCAGCATTTGAGGTAGCTAAAGAAGCAGTTTGGATAAAGAAGTTCATCACGGAGCTGGAAGTGCTTCCCGCGATAAAGAATGGCGTCACGATGTACTGTGACAACACGGGTGCCATTGCTCAATTAAAGGAACCAAGGTCCCACCAGAAATCCAAGCATGTACTCACGCGGTTTCATCACATCAGGGAGATTGTTGAGAGAAAAGAAGTTATTATATAGAAAATACCCACAGAAGATAATCTTGTAGATTCTCTGGCTAAAGGGCTGACTCAACAAAAGCATGATAGGCACACCCGAGAGTATGGTGTCCAGATTCATACTAGTTGGCTATAGTGCAAGTGGGAGATTGTTAGGGATATGCCCTATACCCAACTTATGGATGGGCTATATGTACATGTATTTGTAATATTTTCATTAATTAATAAAATGGCAATCTTTATTATATGTGTCTTACATAACTTATATGAATCATCAAACACTGTAATAAAGCCCTTGGAGTAATAAGATGATGGCTTCCACGTCTTATGAGAATCATTACTCTTAAACGTTCTTAGTCATAGTTTTGTGAATAATCTGGGCGTTCACAAAGCGGAGAGACTAGCATGATGATATGATCCGCCCTTAAGTGGGGTAGCCGATCTCATAGGCTACTAGCGGAGATCCGTCTGCTTGGTGTATCACATGGATGCATGAGTTGCTCGTGTCCATCGAACTGACCGCCGAAAGTTTTCATATGGAGTGTTTATCCCATATGTCTGTGAGAACTTTCATGTATTGATTGTATGATTAGTCCTTAGACTTGAGGTCCTTACAATCTTATGTGTGGATCAAATAACTTTGACATTCTCCTTCCCCGGTTTAAGAGATCCGGTCATAAGGGTATGATTGGGTCATTTATTGAAACACATGAAGTTTTTAAAGATACAACAGAGAATCACCACTCTCTCGGATAATATTTTCTTATAAGAGTCGTATTCCAGTTCGCGGGTTGATATGTGTGATCAGTGTTTGAGACTGTGGCCGAGCGGAAGAATCATATGAGATTCTTGGATTAGCACGATTCATGACACTATCAACATAATAAAATTGACTATATGGGTAGACACTTTCCGTACCCTAGGTCAAACGGTGGGGATACAGTGATGTGAGGGACCGTATCATATGTAAATCGCATATAGAATGGGTATATATCTTTCCTTCTCATTTGGGGGCCGTAACATGTTGCTAGATGTCAACCTTGGTCATTGAAATCGAACGACCATCTGATCCGATGATACTTTATGTTCGATTAAATTATCATGATTCATTTCATGTCCAACTTGAGGGGAACCCAAAATGTTACACACAACAAAGTCGAAATCAATGGTTAACAGTGCACAATACAAATTTAACAGCATATATGATTGCTGTCGGAATTGTTCATAAATGGTTCAATGTGTTTAATTATTGAACAGATCATTTATGAGGTTCCATAGTGGCTTAAGGATTGGTCAATGACGATAGGGGCACTTTGGGAATTGGAATAAATAAATAAATAAATAAAAACATGAATAGTAATGTGAATAGTAATTTTTTATTTGTTATTTGTTTTTGAATTTCAATTAGGCCCAAACTCTTATTAGGGTTTCATAATCTCATTAAACCAATAAATTAAGATCCAATGGCTAAGATTAAATTAGCATTTATCCCACGTCGGATTCTTAATTAATTTTTTTGTCTTTGGAGCACCTATATAAACTCAAAGAATTCTTTACAAATTGTTACACCAAAACCTTTCATATCTTGGGTTTATATAAGTGAGAAACTCTAAAGTTTAAAGAGTAGGCCGATGATTTTGAGGATCCTTAAGTCTAATTGACTAGAGGAACCTCGAGTTGAAAGTTTTGAGGTATTTGCCTAGGCTAGCACCAATGGCAAAATACTCGTGCACTCAAGGCGTAGTCTTGCCTTTGAGTTTTGACTTTGGTGTCTGCACCTTTGGAGGCCACACACTTAGGTGGTGTAGACACTGCATTTTTGCATGAAGCCCAGTGATGAGCCTTGTATGGAGGCACTACCCTTTAAGTTGAGGAAGTCGCGGGAAACGGACGTTGGAAGGGAAAAATTCATGAAAATAAATACCTCAACAAATTTAACTCGCTATTTGGCCTCAAGTTCGTTCGATTAATCCCTGTTTTAAAATATTAAGCCTCGAACCCCCGCACCCAGCCAAAGCCCATTCATCCAAGCCACACACCCAAGCTCAAAGAACCAAGCCCACAAGCCAAATCCAATTAAATTAAAACAAATCAAATCAAATCAAATCAAATCCCCCTTCTTAAATTAAATAAATCACATTCAAAATAAATAAATCACATTCCAAATTAAATAAAACACATGTCCAAATTAAATAAATCAAATAAATCCATTTCCAAAACTAAATAAATCACCTTCCTAAATTAAAACAAATCCTTTCCTTATAACAAACTAATTAAATATTCCCCATTATTGCACAATATTTATTTCCTACCCATACAAGGAAAACATATCCCACTCTTATAAAAATACACACAAACAAAACCCTTGGATCCCTAGAGCTCATTCACGACAATCATCAAACTAAAAACCCTAATCCTAACGCCACTCTCTCTCGCTCATCATCTGTCATCCTTCATGTAACAGGAACCCTAGCTCTCAGCTCCTCTCACTCACAGCAACCCTTAAACCAACTGACACAAAAGACCAAGAACCCAGTAGCCCTCCATGACCAACTAAGCCATCGACCAAGTAACAAACCCTAGACTCTGATCTCTCTCACCCCACTGCCATCTCTCTCGGCAAGCAGCACCAAAGCAGCCACCCTTCCTCAACAAGAAACACACGACAACTATCCAAAAAACAAACAAAACACTTAGCTGAAGCCAAACCCTAAAAAGAAGACACAAGCTCACGCTGTTTCTGGACATACTCTCACGGCAAGAACCCTTCAACCTATACACACGAAACAGCCACAAACCGAGCCCACCAAAGAGACACACGGTCAACCCTAAACTCACGCAGTTCACAGCTCTTCAAACCACTGCCAATGACTCACGCATAGAAAACTAGCAATAGCCCTAAAGCCGATCCCAAAACAGCAAACAAACTGCCTCTAAAGTCACCACATCAACATGACAACAGCAAGCCACCTAACAGCCCTTCACCAAGCAAAACAATGCACAAGCAGTAGCCATTCACCAAGCAAAACAATGCACAAATGACAGCCACGACATCAACGAATGAACACATGCAGCCCTCTACGTGAAAAGATAAGTACCCTCACCGAATGCACAAACTGCCCCATAAGCTCTTCACTGACAACCAACAAACTAAAAATCCGAAGCAACGTGTGAAAACCAACCCCCTGAACTGACCAAAAACAACATGCTGACCGATTAAACAAAGCCACCAAATAACAGCCCCCTTGATCGATTAAACAGTCCCTAAACACAACTAAAACAGACTAAAACCGCAGAAAAACAGCGGGTGAAAATAGTGAGAGAAAACAGAGAGTGGAAACAGCGAACTAGTGAACCCATCGGAAACGCTAACCCTTCCGGTGATATACCAATGCACTCCCGAGAAGCGACTTAAAAGGTAAAACCTGATGGTACCCTTTGTTATATTTTATTTTGTTATCTCGGACACGAGATGCTTGGTTGGACATGGAATACGTCCAACCGGGTATGCGATGTCCTACATAGAAAACAACCAAATTCTTTGGTCACATATTTATTATTCCGCATTTATTTCATATTATTAGTCTTTTATTATTTCTCATTTAATTTACGTTTATTGTTGCTCTATTATTCCGCATTTATTTTGTGTTATTTATCTTTCTTCATTATTACGCATATTTGTCTCTTCGATTATTTATAGTTATATACATTATCATATTTCATGTATGTCAACATTGGGTTCATGATTGCGTTGTGGTAATGATTGCTTATTATCCTCTCGCGGTATATCAGATGGAAACCCAGACATAAATTCCGTAGCCGAATCCGAATGGACGGTAGTGCGGTCTGTACTTGGGATACAACTCCACGTACCGCTTGAGGAAACGTTCACGCATATGTTCATGGGATTGTGTGTTCGCTTTTATTTCATTTACTTCTATGTGTGCAAACTTGTGTGTCGCTTAAACTATCTTGTTTGTGTTGTATGAGACTCGGTTATACTATCGCATAAATCCTTTCATTACAATTGGCATGAGTAAGGGACCATTCCGAACCCAATGGTTTGAGGTCTTCCTTTGCGAGGGGTGAGTGCGGCCTTAAATCATTTCCCAGTTCACGCTGGGTGGCGAATCCATTATTCTCCGATTTAGTCTCCAGCGGGCTACTCCATACTCCCGACCGGGCCGCGAGCTCGGGACAGCATAGCCGATTTCTATGTCCTACAGTCTGGCGACCCCACTGGGGGTAGAGAATCGGCCCCGAAATAATGTCTTGTAATGTTTTTTATTTTTACTTTAGTTAACCTTGTCTAAAGTTGAGTTAGATAATGATTTGGTGTCTTCCTTCACTCACTACCTTTTTATAGCCAAAAGGAAAATCTGTGAAGACATCTAGATAATCATTTACTCTAAGTTTACCTTGGAGTATATTTAAAGTGATGAACTAATTTGGATAATCTGTTGTTTATTCCTGTCACCAAGGCGATAAGAGCCTAAGAGGTAAGGGTTCTTAAGAGAGTCTGTTCCACCATCCCTTTGGGGAATTTTCAATAGAGGAATCCATTTGACAGTTATTCATGTATCGTGAAGTCATTTTCGCTCGAAGCGGCAGATCGTTATATGGTACCATCACTCGTTGGCACGTACCTTAAGGTATAAAAAAGGTGCGCTCACTTGGTCGCTTGAACCCTTGCGTGGGGAGACCTAGTTGTGGGCAATCCTTCGCCGGTGGGAGCCTTTATCTATATTCATATAAACCCGCATGTGAACCATAGTTGTATGACCTATAGAAGCCACCCTTTTATGCTTGTGTTTGGGACCATCATCATTTGGATTCAGTTGGACTTCTTGTCATGAGATGTGAACTTGTTGGGTCATTTAAACTGAGACGAGTTTGTGTCTTATGACAATCAGGCCAAAAGTTTTTAAAATACCGATGGGCCACTTTGTGTTTGGGCCCCCTGATGAGTGATAAATGTATCACTATTTCCCACTCATTTAACTTAATATTTTGTATAGTTTCTTGAGTTTTGTGAATATTTTGATGTGTTTTGTGTTATTTTGCAGATAAATAAAGTTTCAGGACATTTTGGAGGTGATTTGGAGCAAAACTGTGAAATTTGGTGAAATTTGGCAAAAAGGGTATTTTGGTAATTTTGGACGTCCCGACACACATTTTGGTAATTTTGGACATCCCGACACCGAAATAAAGTTTCAAGATATTCTGGAGGTGATTTGGAGCAAAACTGTGAAATTTGACGAAAAGGGTATTTTGGTAATTTTGGGCGTCCCGACACCGAGGGTATTTTGGTAATTGCACCACCACGCCACATGTCAAAGATTCAACGAGCCGTCTTTTTTAGCACACCATGCCACGTGTCGAAAATTCAGCGATCCAAAAAAAAATAATAATAAAATATAAAATAATAAAATAATAAAAATCAGAAAATAATAATAAAAAATTAGATTTTTTTGCCTATAATAGATTTCGAATTTTTAGTTTCAAATGTACCTCTTCCTCTGAAATCCTTATAAATAAATTGAGAGTTCTTCATATTTTCTTCTTTTATTCAGTTTTATTTACGCTTTGTAGTAGTAATTCTATCCATCCATGAGGGGGTAACGTCTCTATGCTGAGGTAATAAGGTAATTCTTTTACTTTTTCTATTTAGATTAATCTCCCTTAAAATATAATATATAAACTATTAAAATCTGAATTAATAAAAAGATACCGCCATTCTAGGCCGGTTGGTTATTCAATTTAAACTGGTTAAACCTGACTTAATGAGGATACCGCCATTCTAGGTCGGTTGGTTTAAATTTATATTTCTGTTCCGCCTTATGGCTGGTATATTTGAATTTGACTTAATCAGGATACCGCCATTCCGGACGGTTGGTTTAAAATATCACAAGATTATATATTATATTATTGGGAGATATCTAAATAGTATATAGTAAAAGTTATTTCCTTTTACCTTAGCATTTCATTTATTTATTTTAATTACTTTCTGCAATTTCATTTTCTGTCTTTTAAAGTTTATATCAGCTTTAGTTATGTGTTGTAACTAAGTTAAATATCTAGGGTTGTGATTACATCTAATATCACCGGATTTAAAAAGGGTTAGATTATAGTTTGGGTAATTAAAGAGTTATTTGTTGAGTCATAATCTTAATGCTTTTTATTAATTGGCCATTAATAAAATTGATTAGGTAAACTTAAAATGAACTAGACATAGGGATTTTAAGTTTAAGACCTTAGTCTCAACAACCCACGATCTTCCTTAAGGATAGATAACCCTTTAATAGATTTCCTTACAGGATAGACATATACCTGTCAGGCGGGGGTAGTCATAATTGGAACTTAACCTTAATGAATCTAGGTAATTTAATTGACATAGACATATGGTTCAATTGGATTATACTAGGTATTTGTAAATGATCATTCGAAAGAGGCTTTTACATAATTTAGTGTTCCAGATTAATAATTCAATAATTTATCCAACTATGATTTAACTACTTCATCTTTTAATTGATATTAGAAAGATTAACAACCCTAGATCTTTGAGTCTTTTTATTTTCCTTAGTATTTTCTTTTGTCTTTTTATTTATTTATTTATTTAGTAACTCTACAAATCAAATCATTTCAAGCAATCAATTCACTTCTCCTTTAATTAGATATTTGTAAATAAATAGTATCATCAATTAATAACAATAGTAGGAATTAAGTCCTCGTGGGATCGATATTTTTATACTACTTGAACGATACGTGCGCTTGCGTTATACGTGTGTGTTTACGCCGGTCAAGTTTTTGGCGCCGTTGCCGGGGACTTATTTTTCTTGAGTTGTTAATTTTGAAACTATCTAATTTACTTATATCTAATTTTCTTTCTTTTATTTTGTAATTTCTATTTCTTTTTTTTTTCAGGTTATTAAAAAAATGGAACACTACTGGGAGATTGAAAGATCACAAGCATTACAAGAAGATACACCCCAAATCTGGGAGCAACAGTCCAGTTTTCTGAGGCCTGTTGTTGAACCCAATGACTATCACTGGATGCCAGAATCAAGCAATACTACATTTACTCAACAGAATGAAATGGGGAGATGTGTAATATGTGATGGTAACCACCCGAGCGATCAATGTATTTACCTTTCAGAGTGGCAGAATTTTTGGAATCAACCAAGGTACGAAGAATCATCACATTTTCCATCTTATCCACCATCTTCCTTTGATCCTTATCAAGAACCACAACCATCCGAGGAAGATCAATTGATTCACATGTTCAAAGAACAAGCAGTTCGATTTGATGCACAAATTCAGAGTAACGCAGGATCCATACAGAGAATGACAGATCAGATCAGACAATTAATAGAAAATCAGAGCTATATACCTCAAGAATCATTTTCAGATGAAGCCTCAGAGTACCAAACATTTCACGATGACACTTTAGCAAAAGAGGAGGCTGAGGAGAATCAAGAACCAGAGGTATCAGTTCAGGAACCCGAACCGGCAAAGTCTCGATTTGATTTCTATTTTTCAGATTCTGACGAGGATGAAACTGAGCTGTTTGTGCCAACTGCATCAAAAATTGAGGATGGAATTCTGTATCCTCAAAATGAAGATCTTGGAGATTCCATTGCACAAATGTTTGATGAAGATCTACCTGAGCCAATCATTTCAACCAGATCAGAGGATGAAGACCTAAAAACTAACATTTCTCCTCAGGTTGAAAATTTTGAAATATGTATTTCACAGATGACAGATGAAGAGCTGAATGCAGAAATTTTCAAACTCATATGTGAAGAAAAGGTGGAGCAAGAAACAGAGCAAATGGAGGAGCAAATGTCTGAACTTATTAAAAATCCAGAGTATTCAGGAAAAACATCGCTGTTTTGGGGAGTACAATATAAAGATATCAACCAGAAGCTTGACAGAATGGAACTTCCATTCCAAGTCAAGCACCATACAAGACCTCCTGATTTTCTTTCTTTCTTTTCAGGAACCACTGGAGCAACAAAGATTAAAAAGGTGGCACAAGCACTGAATGAGACAAAACTCTTTTTGCCACTTTACCGTTGGAAGAGACCCTTCAAAAGCAACGCTCACGAGATTGTCTTTGATCGGACATCCAAAACGACGCTGAAACCTCCTTTACAGATAGATTTCAGTCACGTCTGGCTGAAGACGAAAAATTTAGCGCTAGCAGGGAGGCAACCCATGCAATTTGTTGTAATTTATTTTCATATTTTGTGTGAACTTTTTAAATTTTGTGTGTTATGTTGTAGGGAAAAGCACAAATGGAGCATTTTAAGACAGAAGGAATGGTGTTTGACAATCACAAAAAGGAAAGCTAATTCATTTGTGATGACTGAGTAAAGAATGATTTCTTGAGATGCATCCTAATGAATTTATACTAAGCAAGTGGCGTATTGCATACACAATTCCGTTGCCTTAATTATTGCTTTGATTTGCTTTTCTTTTGTACTTATCTTTATTTTCGTAGACAGGATCCAGACTTTTTGACCTTTCACGATTTCTTTTGTTGTTTAGCTAACAATCGTCCTCTGGAAGATACTTGTGCTATTATTGTATTCACCCTTTTCAGGTACTATAAATTCAGCCCGTCATTGCACTTTTGAAGGCATCTTGATTTGAGAAAGAAATATATAAAAAATGGAAGCTACTTCAAGAAGGCGAGTTGAGAACATCTGTGTGTTTTGCGGTAGTACTGTTGGTACTAAACCACAATACATAGAAGCAGCACAGGAATTGGGTCGAGTCTTAGCAGCAAGGAATATGCATTTAATATATGGCGGAGGCAATCTTGGACTAATGGGGATCGTTTCAAAAGCCGTACAAGAAGGAGGCAGTCATGTTTTGGGAATCATCCCAAAACCCTTGGCAGAGGCGAATCTTATTGGATCATCAAACGGAGGGAACTGATCGTGCCAGGTATGTCTGAACGACTGGTAGAAATGATTAACCGTTCTGATGCTTTTATTGCTTTGCCAGGTGGCTTGGGTACATTGGAGGAGGAATTTTTATAGTACTATCTTGGGCGAACCTGAACATACACCAGAAACCGCTTGGATTGCTTAACGTTGATGGATTTTATGATTTTCTTTGTGTGTTTCTTGATGATGCTCGGAGAAATGGGTTCGTGTCAAAACCTATGAAAGAACTCTTATTCACTGCCAGAACTGCACCGGATCTAATTGATCAACTCGTAGCCTTTGAACCACAAGTTGACCCTATCATTTCAAAGATAACATGGTCCGATGATGATCGTGGTAAGAAGCGTCGAATTAATCTGGATCTTAACCTTTAATTTCCTGTAGAATTTCACTAATCAGGTACGATTTTCTAAACTCTTCTTCTACTGTTTAAGACATTGGGGACAATGTCTCATTTAGGTTTGGGGGTGAGGACTAGTTAATAGTACTTGTTTGTATTGTGTTTTTATTTTTAGTCCAAAATTTTTCGAAAAATACAAAAAAATTAAAAAAATTAATAAAAACAAAGGGCATATTTAAAGCTAGGTGATGGTTTGGTGTCTTCCTTCACTCACTACCTTTTTATAAGGAAAAGCTGTGGAGGCACCTAGATAATCATTCACTTATAGCGTGTTGTGACAGACTAGTTTGGATGACTCGTTGTTTATTCCTGACAACAAGCGATAAGAGCCTAAGGGGCTAGGGTACTTAAGTGAGCCTCGCTCCACCTTCCCTCTGGGGAATCTACAACGGGAAGTCCATTCGACAGTTAGTCACACACCATAAACTGAGCCTTTGATTAAACTTTTTTTAAAAAAAAAACATGTAAATTATAGTTTTATGACTAGTAGAAATATGTGGTTGTTATGTTGACTAAAAAGATGAAATTGGTAAGAAATAGCTGTGTAAGGAATTCTCACTCCTGAGACGTATTTCAAACCTAATTCAAAACAAGTTAATTTTTGTTTATTCACTTTTGAATTATTAAATCTGTAAATTCTCCATTAAACTGACTAAAATGGATCTTCATATACTTAGTTGGCAGATATTATCAACATACATGGTAACATACGGACATAGCATAAAATTGAAAAGATTGTAATATTCAGTGCTATAGTTTAATTGGAGAAGCATCTCAAAAAAAAAAGTAATGGAATAATAAAAAAAAAAATTTCTGAGATCCGAGTTATTAAGTCTGTAAGGGTATTTTAATACCTAATGCCCTAAAACCAACTGGTTTGGGAGTCATTGGCCCAAAGCTCGCTACATGGATAAAAAATGATGAAAAATTTATATATATGTATATATATCTGAAGTCTGAGTAATTAAGTCCGTAGGGGTGTCTTAACACCTGATGCCCTAAAGCCAACTGGTTTGGGAGTCACCGACCTAAAGCTCGCTACATAGATGGAAGATATTGTATATAAATAAAAATGAAAAATGAAAAATCAAAGAAAAAATCAGAAAATCAGAAAAATTATTCCATTGCTACAACAAGGTGTGAAATCTGATAGAACTTTAGGACAAAAATATTACTCTCTTATCAACTGCACTTATGACCGTTGTGGGCAAAATTGAGTGTTTAATATTTTGTGGCTGTGTATATGAAGAATGGTAAACATAATCGGAGAATTTACTTATTTAGTAATTTAGAATGAAACAAAACAACTACTAAACTTGGAGTAGAAGTTTCACCAAATTAGTCACTAACTTCTTTATTATCTTTTCTCTTGTCTTTTTGCTTTTGTGTGCATTAGTTTCACTATCTTTTTACTTTTATAAAAATGTTTGTGGGTATCATTGTGTAAACCCTCACGAGACTACAACTCGTCCACTAGGGACACCTAGGGGTTTAAAGGCTTGTTGCATATGCTAAATGCAATCGTGATCCCTACGAAAGTGGCTTAGTTAAATTTACTATGTTATTTTATTTTGCTCGAGGACTAGCAAAATGTTAGGTTTGGGGGTGTGTGATGAGTGAAAAATGTATCACTATTTCCCACTCATTTAACTTAATATTTTGTATAGTTTCTTGAGTTTTGTGAATATTTTGATGTGTTTTGTGTTATTTTGCAGATAAATAAAGTTTCAGGACATTTTGGAGGTGATTTGGAGCAAAACTGTGAAATTTGGTGAAATTGGCAAAAAAGGGGTATTTTGGTAATTTTGGACGTCCCGACACATTTTGGTAATTTTGGACATCCCGACACCGAAATAAAGTTTCAAGATATTCTGGAGGTGATTTTTGGAGCAAAACTGTGAAATTTGACGAAAAGGGTATTTTGGTAATTTTGGCGTCCCGACACCGAGGGTATTTTGGTAATTGCACCACCACGCCACATGTCAAAGATTCAACGAGCCGTCTTTTTTAGCACACCATGCCACGTGTCGAAAATTCAGCGATCAAAAAAAAATAATAATAAAATAATAAAATAATAAAATAATAAAAATCAGAAAATAATAATAAAAAATTAGATTTTTTTTGCCTATAAATAGATTTCGAATTTTTAGTTTCAAATGTACCTCTTCCTCTGAAATCCTTATAAATAATTGAGAGTTCTTCATATTTTCTTCTTTTATTCAGTTTTATTACGCTTTGTAGTAGTATTCTTCTATCCATCCAGGGTGGGGGTAACGTCTCTATGCTGAGGTAATAAGGTAATTCTTTTACTTTTTCTATTTAGATTAATCTCCCTTAAAATATAATATATAAACTATTAAAATCTGAATTAATAAAAAGATACCGCCATTCTAGGCCGGTTGGTTATTCAATTTAAACTGGTTAAACCTGACTTAATGAGGATACCGCCATTCTAGGTCGGTTGGTTTAAATTTATATTTCTGTTCCGCCTTATGGCTGGTATATTTGAATTTGACTTAATCAGGATACCGCCATTCCGGACGGTTGGTTTTAAAATATCACAAGATTATATATTATATTATTGGGAGATATCTAAATAGTATATAGTAGAAGTTATTTCCTTTTACCTTAGCATTTCATTTATTTATTTTAATTACTTTCTGCAATTTCATTTTCTGTCTTTTAAAGTTTATATCAGCTTTAGTTATGTGTTGTAACTAAGTTAAATATCTAGGGTTGTGATTACATAATATCACCGGATTTTAAAAAGGGTTAGATTATAGTTTGGGTAATTAAAGAGTTATTTGTTGAGTCATAATCTTAATGCTTTTTATTAATTGGCCATTAATAAAATTGATTAGGTAAACTTAAAATGAACTAGACATAGGGATTTTAAGTTTAAGACCTTAGTCTCAACAACCCACGATCTTCCTTAAGGATAGATAACCTTTAATAGATTTCCTTACAGGATAGACATATACCTGTCAGGGGGGGGTAGTCATAATTGGAACTTAACCTTAATGAATCTAGGTAATTTAATTGACATAGACATATGGTTCAATTGGATTATATTAGGTATTTGTAAATGATCATTCGAAAGAGGCTTTTACATAATTTAGTGTTCCAGATTAATAATTCAATAATTTATCCAACTATGATTTAACTACTTCATCTTTTAATTGATATTAGAAAGATTAACAACCCTAGATCTTTGAGTCTTTTTATTTTCCTTAGTATTTTCTTTTGTCTTTTTATTTATTTATTTATTTAGTAACTCTACAAATCAAATCATTTCAAGCAATCAATTCACTTCTCCTTAATTAGATATTTGTAAATAAATAGTATCATCAATTAATAACAATAGTAGGAATTAAGTCCTCGTGGGATCGATATTTTTATACTACTTGAACGATACGTTGCGCTTGCGTTATACGTGTGTGTTTACGCCGGTCACCCCCATCATTTGAAGTTGTTTAGCCAAGTTATTGCAAAAGTGTAAACCTGTTGGGCCTTTTTCAACTGGGACAAGTTTACACCTCGCAATAATATGATTGAATGCTTTGAAATGATAATGGGCCAACTTGTATGAAAACCTTGATGGGTTTAGGAAGTCCAAACATGATCCAAATATGCTAGAAGCATGAGTTCGATATCCGCACTGGCTCATCCAGCAGGAAAGGATACGCCTTATTACGACATATTTGTATACTTTTGGACGCTTCTAAGTTCATCCCCATGACCACGGTTGCCGAAAGCCCAATTCGTCGTTTCTAGATAATGACATGATCCCATAATCGGCTTAGTCCATGTTGTAAATGGGCGGTCTTTGTCTTTTATCGATGGAAATGGACTGAAGAAGCCAAGGTTCACCCCCGTAGCATAGGAGAGAACGATTTTATGTACCCCACATTGGTGCATGGAATAAGCCATACCTAGGACAAAAATAGATTTACCACGAGTGTAGGAGAAATAAGGTCGGAAGGATATATGTTGTTTTGATAACCACTTACATCTCATGCATCTCATGCATACACGCATCATGTTAACCTCGTGTCTTAAAAGCCATCATAGATATCCGTTGAGTTAGGAAAAAGAAGACTTGTCAAATAAGAGTTTAGCAAACATGGATATCGGGGAAAAGGAAACCGAGGAATAGAAAACTTTACGGTAATGATAGAAAGACCATTGAGGGGGCCTTCAGCAAAAAAAAAGAAAAAAAAAGAAAAAAAAAAGAGAAAAAAAAAGAGAAAAAAAAAGAGAGAAAAAAAAAACATTGTTTGTTTTTAGTCTTTAATAGTTAGACATGAGTCCGATGATGAAATGGTTTGCTTTAGGGTGAAATCTTAGAAACGATAAGTTATTGATACACTTTTATTTGATGATTTGAGTAATTGATCTAGGTTAGACTCGTGAGCATTTAATCATAGGTTTATAGCAGTGGAAACCTGAGTAGTTAGCAAAGTGACTAGTTGAAGAAATTGTAGGTAGGTGTGTGATGACCGTTCGCCTAAATATCTATCCTGA
Source organism: Zanthoxylum bungeanum (assembly GCA_019454045.1). NCBI lineage: Eukaryota > Viridiplantae > Streptophyta > Magnoliopsida > Sapindales > Rutaceae > Zanthoxylum > Zanthoxylum bungeanum. The sequence goes on along the minus strand of SKCR01032202.1, from coordinate 150,349 downwards.
TTTGCTTGTGTTATGATGTGTGGTATGGTTGAAAATAAAAGAAAAGTCTATAAGAAAAAGAATTAAACCACCTATAACCGATAAGCGTGAAGCTACCCATGGGCGAGTATTAGGACCCATGATGAGAAATTCTACCTTAAAGGGTAGGTGTTTTGAAAAAAAAAAGAAAAGGAAAAAAGAAGTTCAAGACGAAAAGAAAAAAGAGAGACAAAAGAGAAAGAAAACCATACCACATTGAGCACAGAAAAGCAACTGCAGGGCATAATTGAGACATCTAGGTTGTTTTGACCCATCGATCCCAATTTTTTGATGAAATCATTGATCGGCTTACCCAAGGATCAAGCTGTAAAAGAACCTTAGCACACACACACACTGAGACTGGTTCAGATCATTTATTCAAACGGTCGGATTTGAGTTACATCGAGTGCTTTGAAGGTTCTCCGGTTTCGACACTAGACATCCTTTGAGGGCAACAATATGTACAACTATTGGGACTATCTCATAAAAGAGAGTAATGTGCTATGACAGTACGGAACACCGCATCAAATGATCTACTTTAGCCGAGTGCAAGCAACGAAGAACAAAAAGATAAACCGAGTCTGGGGGCGACCAGTCTACCACCCCGCGAATAAGGGACACAACGAGATCTTGAGTCATGGGACCAAAGAGAACTGATCAATCAATGAAAGAGAACTGGCAAAAGGAAACTGTAAGGATGCCCAGGGGGCGACCAAAGACATTTGTAGGCTAATGGCACCAAAAGGCACCAACAAGGCCTAACCCATCAGAATAGAAAATACATCCATGCATACATACATACACGTCACATGGACACAATCTTTGTCTTGTTTTGTTCACAGGTTTTGAAGAAAATGAAAACGCGGTAAAGACAAGCAGTTTCGGGAATGAATCCCAGGGTCGAGGCCCACATTGTCAGTAGTATTGGGAATGAATCCCAGGGTCGAAGCCCACGTTATCAGTAGTGTTCGGGAATGAATCCCAAGGTTGAGGCCCACATCATCAGCAGTATCGGGAATGAATCCCAGGGTCGAGGCCCACACTATCAGCAGTTTCGGGAATGAATCCTAGGGTCGAAGCCCACAATCAACAGTTCGGGAATAAAGCCCACAATCAACACAGTTCAGGAACAAAGCCTAGGGAATAAAGCCCATAATCAACAGTTCGGGAATAAAGCCCACAATGAACATAGTTCGGGAACAAAACCCAGGGAATAAGCCCACAATCAACAGCTCATGAATAAAGCCCACAATCAACACAGTTCGGAAACAAAGCTCATGGAATAAAGCCCACAATCAAAAGTTCGGGAATAAAGCCCACAATTAACACAGTTCGGGAACAAAGCCTAGGGAATAAAGCCCACAATCAATTCAGTTCGGGAATAAAGCCCACAGTCAACACAGTTCGGGAATAAAGCCCAAGGAACAAAGCCCACTTTCTACACAGCTCGGGAACAAAGCCCACAGTCAGCTCAATTCGGGAACAAAGCCCACAGGTGGTTCGGGAACAAAGCCCAAGGGTCAAAAGCACCTCGCCATCACATTCAACATAGTTCGGGAACAAAGCCCACTCTCTGTACAAGTTCTGGAACAAAGCCCAGGGAACAAAGCCCACTCTCTACATAGTTCGGGAACAAAGCCCACAGATGGTTCGGGAAGAAAGCCCAGAGGTCAAAAGCACCTCGCCATCACATTCAACACAGTTCGGGAACAAATCCTAGAAGTCCTTGCATCACATGCAGATATACCAGAAGAGGTTGGCTCGAGCATTCAACAAGAAGGTGCATCCTACCAAGATCAGAAAGGGTGATCTAATGCTTAAGCAATCAGAGCCGTCGACAACAGACCCGAGAGGAAAGTTCAGACCAAACTAGGAGGGACCCTACATCATCCAGAAAGTAATGGGAAATGGGGCAGTGAGACTGTCAGACTTGGAAGGGAATGAGTTCACCAAGCCGATCAATGTTGACAGATTGAAGCAGTACTTTGCCTGAGGAAGAGAAGACTGAACAGTCACCAAGAGAATTGGCAGAAGACCTAACCCAACGGGATAGAAAACTCATGCATGCATGCATACACGTAAGATATTTTGCATTCCTTTTTGTGTTTGTTTTGTTTTGTATTCAAATGTTTTTTAAGAAGAAAAGAGAAAGCGGCAAAGATAAGCCGATCAGAAATAGCAAAAGCACAATATCAGATTCGGGTTGAGGCCCATATCAGTGTTAGTTTTCGGGAAAGGATCTCAGGGGGGCGAAGCCCACATTATCAGCAGTGGAAAGGAAAAATTATGTGGAGTGAGTGAGTGAAAAAAAAAGAAAAAAATAGAGAGAAGTCTTTGATGGCTAGGCATATGTCCAGTGATGACATTGTTTGCTGTAGGGAGAAACCATAGAAATGATAAGTGCGAGACGTGCTCTCGTCCGGTATTCTGGATAGATTGATCTCGGCTAGACTCAACGAGCACTTGATTACAGGATCTCAACAGTAAAAGCCTGAGTAGTTGGCAAGATGACTAGTCGATGAGATGATGGATCAATGAATGACCGTTTTCCTGGATGTCCACCCTGGTTTACTCATGCTACGATATATGATATCGTTGGAAACAAAGAGAAAGTCTCTGCAATGAAAAGAAAAAAAAATGGACCGCCTATAACCGATAAGCGTGAAGCTACCTATGGGCGAGTATTAGGACCACCATGAGGAGAAATGCTACCTTAAAGGGTAGGTGTGTCAAAAAAAAGAATGAAAATAATGAAAAGAGACAAGAAAAAAAGAAGAAGACCATATCATGTTGAGTATGACGAAGGACTAACAGAATGTGATTAAGACATTCAGGTTGGTTAGACCCACCGATCCGATTCTCCGAGACGAAATCATCGAGTTGGCTTACTTAAGGAATAAGCTGTGAAAGAGCCTTGGCACACACACACTAGGAGTCTAGTTCGAATCACCTATTCAGACGATCAGAGTTGAATGTATCGAGTACTTTGAAGGTTCTCAGGTTTCGACGCGAAGCATTCGTTGAGGACGAAAATATGTCTACCTATCAGGATTATCTCGGAAAGAGGCAATACAATATGTTGAAATTAAACGTCAGCATCAGTAGCAGTCTTGCCGGGTATGGCACTCTGGGGGCGAGGCCCACATCAGCATCGGTAGCAGTCTTGCCTGGTATGGCACTCTGGGGGCGAGACCCACATCATTATCAGTATCAGTCTGGCCGGGTATGGTACTTTGGGGGCAAGGCCTACATCATTATCGGTATCTGTCTGGCCGGGTATGGCACTTTGGGGTTGAGGCCAATATCAAACATCAGTTTCAGTTTTGCCAGGTATGGCACCCCGGTATGGAGACAAAGTATCAGTTTTTTCCGGGTATGGCACTCTGGGTATGGAGACACAATATCAGTTTTCCTAGGTACAACACTCTAGGTATGGAGATATTACCGCGGACACCTCGGTATGAGGTTTAGCTTGCCAGGTACGACACTCCGAGTATGGAGATTGTTAGACAGTTATGACCCATAGCATCACTATTTGTAAAAGACTTTGTGTTTTTTGTACAAATTAATTATGTAACAATGGAAATTGCTTTTATCATTTCGTAATTAGATTACTTAAATGTGTGAGTGCTGAAAGTCCTTCTTATGATTAGTTCCGGATTGAGATGATATGAGACAGTATCAATCCACGATGGTTTAATAATTAAATATCCATAGTCGTAGTATTATCGAGACTGGACATCGATAATGCGGAATAGACTAGTATCGCACTTGTTCGTGTTATGGAACCGTAACCACATAGTTCTCATATATTTAAGTATTAGATGCTTATGCAAGTGTGATAGGAGGTTGTGTTTTACCGATGGTACGGAAAACAGCTTCGCTCTGGATAGACCCCACGGCATCCCATTGGTAGTATGACTATGTGTCTATGGAAGTCCGTATCAGGGTAGGTATATTTGGTCTTAACCTGAGACTTGCATCGCTAGTACTTGCGACAATCAATATGCCTTGGTTTTGGTCATCGAGGACTTTAACAGGTTCTGTGTACGCCTCTTCTGGGTTTATTGAGAATCGTAGTGTATTGGATGTGATGTCAAGACGGAAGTATCACTTCAGTCATATGGAGATGATGGTCACGCATGGATACAGAACTGGTTCTCTAAAAGGTTGCAACTGTCGGGATAGTATGACTAGGTCATGATTATCCGATACTAAATATACTAGTTGCTAGTGATCCGATATATGCTTCGTACGGGGCAGACACTGTTCCAGCCCCAGGCCTTGCATGTGACATCCGATACTGGATCACGAGATACGCAATACTACGTATTACTACGCCTGACATAGATCATTATATTCCATAAGAATATTTCTGGAGAATTGGGTAGGCATGGCGCTTTGCTAGAAGCCAACCTTGTCTTGTAAATGGTTAAAAAAAACGTAGTACAAGGTACGTACGTGTTCGGATAGTCCGACGACCGGATTTACTGCCCACATTTTTAGGGATCTCTTGGGTCGCTTCCCGAAGATTCACTGATGACGTATGATTCGAACTTTATTAATCTGGGATAATAGCGGAGAGACTTTATCTGGGATTAAAAGTACTATTGAAGAGAGAGAACGATTAATTTGGAATTAATCGATAAAATAATATATTCGATATATTATACGAAATTGGATTTCGACGCGGAATTAAAATTAGATTTTGCTAGGCATGATTATTTAATTAAATTTGATTTAATTACGATGCAACGGAAAACTCATTAATTCAGAATTAACGAAACCGAGCCCGGAATGTGTTTGCGACGCCACTCTGATTTTGAATCAAGTGCGGCCGCAAGTCACATCGCGAGTCACATCACTTGTCACTTTAGTGATAGATGTCTTATCACCTTTTTGGTGAGTGACATGCAGTCATTATTCATGAAATGGGTTGGTGTGGGCATTTAATGCCATTTTGGAGCCAAAAATTGTGTTGGACTTTTGGAAATCAATACCAAATTTTGGAATACCTTTTTAATAATTGTTTTTAGAAAACAAGTTGAAAAACAAAACAAACTCTCTCCTTCTCTCAAGCAAAACCGTGAGCTCTCTCCAAGGGGAAAGGAAGTCATTTTCTTTCTTCCATCTTGCTAGCACATTAGAGACTCAATACAAGGTGATAGGGAAACGTAACTAAGAGCTTGGAATCCATTGAAGCTTGGAGCATGTAGAATTTCATCGACAAATCTTGCCTTGGCCGAAACTTGGAAGCAAGGAGTATAAAAGTTTTGTTACGCATCAAATCCATCCAATCATTGTAAGTGTGTTTCCACCACTCTTCCTTGTGTATTCATTCTTTTCATTGCTTATATTGATCTTGGGACCACCCTAGAAACCAACAATGGTATCAGAGCAAGGTTTAAGCATGAAAATGATTAGGGTTAAAATTTGGGTAACTTGATTTTTGAGCATGTTTGACTAAATTACTTGTTTGAGCATGCTTGTATATGGATGACTTGGAGTTATTTAGGATCAATTTCATGAAAAATAATTGGATCAATTTTTCCCAAAAATGAGGCTTGGCCGAATGTGTATTACCCTTGTAACTCATGGTATTTTTTATTTTTGATCATTGGATGAGTTGAAAAATGTGGGTAATATTGATTTGTAATTCAATCGGATTGAAAACGAAATCGGACAAATAAACCCCTAAATGCCTTGAGCTTGTAAGCATGTAATCACTTGATTTTTTGATTCAAAAATATTGGACATAAGTTGAAAAAAAGAGTACATGATTAATTGATTAAATTTGTATTTTGGAATATGGATTTTAGATATTAATTGATGTATTACACTTTAGTTAATTGAATTTTAAAATTTGGAATATTGAATTTTGATTAATGGGCTTGATTTGATTGGGCTCTTGTAATTGTTGTATTTGGGCCTTATGGACTTGGTTGGGCCAAGTAGGTTTGGGCCAAATGGATTGGATCCAAATTGGGCCTAAATCATTCCATTAAGTCCAAATATAACAAATGGGCTTTAAATGTTTAATTGGGCCTAATGGGCCAAAATTGGTTCTTGCCAAATAAGGGTGATTCCTTACTTGGGCCTTGGTATTTGGGTTTGACCCATATTGACCAAACCATGCCTTATGAAATCAATTAAAAGCCCATTGGACTTTTAATTAAACAACATTGGATGTTAATTGGGCTTTGAGACCCATTAAGATTAGATTTGGAATCTAAGTCGTTAAAGCGCATTAAAAAGTGTAGATATTTAATTTGGAATTAAATAAATGAATTAGTATGAATACGAATTAAATTAGATTTAAAGAGTAGTTCGATATAATTCAAGAATTTGTACTTCGAGTACTTATTCACAAACGAGTTGGACTCGCGCAAATCAAATCATTGTTTGAACATTTGATGATCCACTAATATTAAAAGATTAATTAATTTGATTAGATTGATTGAATAACATGCTTGAATGAATACATGGATGTGATGAATGAATAGCGATATCGGATGGATATTAGAAGGGAAAGGGCAATTTTAGAAATTGTTGTAAATTAGAATTTATAAATTAGACGTGCGTGTCCAGCCTTCTCTCTTTATTGATTCTTTGTATTCTCTTCTCACCTAATTCCCCTCAATGTTAATGAGGTTTCTATTATTGTATTATGTACTTGGGTAGAAGTAGAATAGTGCTAGCCGGGGAGAGGCAATGGAGTGATTTGTTCTAGGAACAAGTTGTTAAATATCATCCGCATATCGTTATTAATTTACTTTACTCGCCTTATTATGCTTTTAGAATGCATTCTTAAGGGTGAATGATGAGACCTAACAAAGATAATAAATTGGTTGCCAATTTACGCGGAAAAACCCTCAAAACATATTAAGCGTTTTCCTTCCATTGAGTGATTCTTACTCAAGATCCAAAATTGGCATTGGTTTGTTGGCCAAAGTCAAGACCTTTTTCAAATGCGGATGTGTTTGAATCATGAAAGCATTATTACATATCGGTGTCTTGTCCAAGTCGTGATTTGTTGGCCAAAGTCAAGATCACTTCTTGTCCATTGACATTGATTATAAAGCTTTCCAAGGTCAATGGGTCCCGCTTAACTGGAATCATTAAGCTTGTTGTGCCAAAGCTAAGGCTTAGTTGATTCAGAGGAAAAAGGTTAGGAAAATATATTGGATATATTGGCATATATATTATATATATGTTTCGGACTTGGAGGTCCACCTACCGGATCTAGGAATTGGATGAGATCTAATTGATCTTCGAGATCTACCTAGTTAAATATCATACAGCTTGTTGGCCAAAGTCAAGGTTGTGTGTTATTTAACGAGATCCTAGCCCACTAGGAAACTAGGTTTCCGAGTACTCAACAGAGGGTTAGAGGCTCGCCAAAAAATAGTGGGAGGCTAGTATTGAATTTGCAATTTCATCAAATACTTAGCTTTACGCGCGCTTCAAATTATTTCGTCAAAATTATCTTATTAGTTGGACTAATATATGTATTTTTCTTGTTTCTGTAACAGTTAGTACCTGTACCTAAACATTGTTAATTGGATAATTAGATTATCGTAGTTAAAATGATCGGAAATAATGTCCGAGATATTATCATGGGAGGAAATGTCTTCAACGACAAGAACTTTTCCGACTGGGAAATGAATCTAAGGATAGTCCTTGGATCCGAGAGGTTGCTCTACACCATAGATAGGCCTATTGGGCCTAAGCCTAAACCTGATGAGTTGCTTGAGCTAGATCTTTGGAAGACTCATAGCGATGACAATGCAACTGCTCAGTCTATTATGCTTGCTGCCATGACTCAACAATTCCGTCGACAAAACAATGGATTGGATCCCTATTATATGTTGGAAAAATTGCACGATCTTCACCGATCTAATCTGAGATCACAGAGATATGAGTTGCAAAAGAAGCTCTTCCGCGCTCGAATGTTGGAGGGTATATCTGTTGAACAACATGTGACACAGATTATTGCTGATATTGAGTAGCTTGGCGAGATGGGCATAGTCTTCGAGGTAGAGACTTCAATAGATTTGATCTTACAGTCTCTCCCCGACACTTGGAGTGGGTTCATCATGAACTATAAACATGTTGAACCAAGACCAAACTCTTGGAGAGTTATTGTCCACTCTGCGCGAGGCAGAAAATAAGCTTGTTAAGGGCAAGAAGCTCGAGGCGCACTTCGCTTCTACATCTTAGTCTTCGAGGGCTTGGCCCAAGGCGACTGGAGGTGTGAAGAAGAAGAAGCATAAGAAGAAAGGCAAGGCCAAATCGTCAAAGGCTTCTGGGAAGCCAAATGACAAGTCTCAAGATGTATGCCTCCAGTGCAGCAAGCGGGGTCACTGGAAGCGTGACTGCCGCGAGTACAAGGCGCTCCAGAAGGAGATAAAGGCGGGCAAGGCACCGGCCTCATGTATGTTTGTTATAGAAATAAACATGACTACTTCTTAGTTTTAAAAATTGGATTTTTGATTCTGTTATGGTACTCACATTTGTACTGATGTGCAGGATCTGTGGATTAGCAGGAAACTGGCGTCAGGAGAGATTGACCTCCGTGTTAGAAATGGGACTTCAGTCGCTATTTTGGCCGTTGGCACTTTTGTTTTAGAACTACCCTCGAGGCATGTACTTGAACTTACAAACTGTTATTTTTTACCTAGTTTGACTAGGAATATAATTTATGTATCTATGTTAACCCAATGTGGGTACACTTTTGTATTTAGAAACACTGGGTGTTTTATGTATAAAAACTATATAGAAATTTGCACAGCTGATGCAAATAATGGTCTTTATATTTTGAATATAAATCAATCTCAAAATGTAACAAACAAAAGGCTTAAAGTAAGTCATAAAGATGAAGCTTATATGTGGCATTGTCGTATGGGATACATAAACAAGACTCGCATATCCACACTTTCGAAGAGTGGGTACTTGGACGGATTTGATCCAAATTCATATGACGTCTGCGAATCTTGCTTATTAGGAAAAATGCCTAAATCACCTTTTAGCGGTAAAGGTGTACGCGCCACCGAACTGTTAGCCCTAGTTCACAGTGACGTTTATGGGCCCATGTCTAACCAGGCTAGAGGTGGATATGAATACTTCGTAACCTTTATGGATGATGCATCGCGTTATGGTTATGTGTATCTTATGAGACACAAGTCGGAAGCTTTGAGAAATTTAAAGAGTTTCGACACGAAGTTGAAAAACAGACCGGTTAAAAGTATTAAGACATACGGTCGGACCGTGGTGGCGAATACTTGAGCAATGAGTTTCTTGACTACTTGAAAGAATATGGTATTCTTCACAGTGGACTCCTCCTAGAACACCGTAATTAAACGGTGTGTCCGAACGGAGAAACCGAACTTTGTTAGACATGGTAAGGTCTATGATGAGTCGCACTGAGCTACCTATTTCATTCTGGGGATATGCATTAAACAATGCAATACTTATTTTGAATAAGGTTCCGTCAAAGTCTGTTCAACAGATACCATATGAGAAATGGACAAGAAAAAAACCGGGTTTCTCATTCCTGAAGATTTGGGATTGCTGGGCATACGTCAAACATTTGGAAGGTACCAAACTAGAACCCAAATCGGATAAATGCCTATTTGTAGGATATCCTAGGGAAACCAAAGGATATTACTTCTATCACCCACGAGAGAACAATTTTTTGTTGCTCTACATGCGTTTTCCTTGAGAGGGAATTCCTAAATGCAGTGATAAGTGGGAGGAAGGTAGAACTCGATGAAAATCGTAGTGATACTGTTCCTGGCATAGAATCCTCAACGGAACATGAACAGTTCATCAGGGATGAAACTGTACCACAATCTTCGAATACACAAGGACCACGTAGGTCGAGAGAGTCAGAAAACAACCTGATAGGTATGGGTTTCTGATCTCACCTCATGTGGATATCAATCTCATTGAGGAAGACGAGCCGACTACGTATGAGGAAGTGATACAAGGTATCAACTTCGGTTTATGGCAAGATGCCATGAATTCCGAAATGGATTCCATGTACACCAACCAAGTTTGGACACTGGTTGATGTACTAGATGGCGTAAAGCCTATTGCATGAAAATGGGTCTTCAAGAAGAAGACCGAGATGGATGGCAACGTACAAACATACAAATCTAGGCTTGTAGCGAAGAGGTATCTTCAACGACATGGTGTTGATTACGACGAAACTTTCTCACCCGTTGCCATGATTAAATCCATTTGGATAATGCTTGTTTTTGATGCATATTTCGATTTCGAGATATGGCAGATGGACGTCAAAACCGCTTTCCTTAACAGAAACCTATTGGAGGATGTTTATATGGAACAGCCTGATGGTTTTGTCGTGCCTAAACATGCAAACAAGGTTTGCAAGTTAAATCGGTCCATTTATGGACTGAAACAAGTGTCGCGTTCTTGGAACCAACGTTTTGATGAGATCATAAAAGATATGATTTCGTTCAATACGAAGATGATCCTTGTGTATACAAGAAGGTTAGTGGGAGCACACTGACTTTCATTATCCTTTATGTTGACGATGTATATTGCTTATGGGCAATGACATTCCCAATGTTAACGTCGGTGAAAGCTTGGCTTTCATTAAAATTCTCCATGAAAGATCTGGGAGAAGCAGCCTTTATTCAGGGAATAAAGATGTACCGGGATAGATCTAGAAAGCTGCTTGGACTCTCCCAGAGCACGTACATTGACAAAGTGTTGAAGAGATTCAACATAGATCAGTCCAAGTGGGGACTGTTGCTAGTGTCACATGGCATCACTCTATCTAAGGACATGTGTCCTAAAACTCAAGATGAGAGAGATAACATGAGTCGGATACCGTTCGCCTCGGCAGTCGGATCGATCATGTATGTGATGATATGTACAAGACCTGATGTCTCCTATGCTTTGAGCATGTGTAGTCGCTATCAGGCCGATCCAGGTGAAGGTCACTGGATTGCGGTTAAGAATATCTTTAAGTATCTTAGACGAACTAGGGATGCTTTCTTAATCTATGGAGAGATGGAGAACTTGAGGTAACTGGGTATACCGATGCAAGTTTCCAAACCGACAAAGATGACTTCAAGTCGCAATTCGGGTACGTTTTTTTGTTTGAATAACGGAGCAGTAAGCTGGAAATCTTCCAAGCAAGAGACTGTTGCCGATTCAACAACTGAAGCAGAGTATATCGCTGCAACTGAAGCAGCAAAGGAGGCAGTTTGGATCTGAAAATTCCTAATTGGATTAGGAGTGGTTCCATTAGCAGCTGAGTCTGTTCCATTGTATTGTAACAATAACGGGGCTATAGCGCAGACTAAGGAACCGTGGTCTCATCATCAATCCAAACATGTTCTTCAATGTTTCCATCTGATTCGTGAGATCATACATCATGGCGATGTGAAGATCGAGAAGGTCGCATCAGAGGAAAACATTGCAAATCCGCTGACGAAAGTTATACCTCAGCAAAAGTTTGAGCGACATGTAAATAGTTCAGGTATTAGATGCTTGAGTGACTGACTATAGGCCAAGTGGGAGATTATTAGACAGTTATGACCCATAGCGTTACTATTTGTAAAAGACATTGTGTTTTTGTACAAATTAATTATGTAGAAATGGAAATTGCCTTTTATCATTTCGTAATTAGATTACTTAAATATGTGAGTGATTAAAGTCCTTATGATTAGTTCCGGATTGAGATGATATGAGACAGTATCAATCCACGATGGTTTAATCATTAAATATCCCTAGTCGTAGTATTATCGAGACTGGACATCGATAATGCGGAATAGACTAGTATCGCACTTGTGCGTGTTATGGAACGCGTAACAGCATAGTTCTCATATTTAAGTATTGGATACTTATGTAAGTGTTGGTAGGAGGTTGTTTTTACCGATGGTACGGAAAACAGCTTCGCTCTGGATAGACCCCACGGAATCCCATTGGTAGTATGACTATGTGTCTATGGGAGTCCGTATCAGGGTTAGGTGTATTTGGTCTTAACCTGAGACTTGCATCGCTAGTAATTGCGATAATCAACATGCCTTTGTTTTGGTCTTCTAGGGACTTAACAGGTTCTGTTGTACGCCCTTTTGGGTTTATTGAGAATCGTAGTGTATTGGATGTGATGTCAAGACGGAAGTATCACTTCAGTCATATGGAGATGATGGTCACGCAGGGATACAGAACTGGTTCTCTAAAAGGTTGCAAAACCGTCGGGATAATATGACTAGGTCATGATTATCCGATAATAAAGAGGACTAGTTTATAGTGATCCGATATATGCTTCGTACGGGGCAGACACTGTTCAGCACAACCCCAGGCCTTGCATGTGACATCCGATATTGGATCACGAGATACGTAATACGACGTATACTACGCCTGACATAGATCATAAATATTCCATTAAGAATATTTCTGGAGAATTGGGTAGGCATGGCGCTTTGCTAGAAGCAAACCTTGTCTTGTAAATCGGTAAAAACGTAGTACAAGGTACGTACGTTTTCGGATAGTCCGACGACCGGATTTACTGCCAACATATCCAGGGATCTCTTGGGTCGCTTCTCGAAGATTCACCGATGACGTATGATTCGAACTTTATAATCTGGGATTAATAGCGGAGAGACTTTATCGGGATAAAGTACTATTGAAGAGAGAGAACGATTAATTTGGAATTAATCGATAAAATAATATATTCGATATATTATACGAAATTGGATTTCGATACGGAATTAAAATTAGATTTTAATTCGGGCTAACGAATTGATTTAGAATTAATTCGCAAGCGACGTGAATAGTAATTTTGCTAGGCATGATTATTTAATTAAATTTGATTTATTACGATGCAACGGAAAACTCGTTAATTCGGAATTAACGAAACCGAGCCCAGAATGTGTTTGCGACGCCACTCCGATTTTGAATCAAGTGCGGCCGCAAGTCACATCGCTTGTCACTTTAGTGATAAATGTCTTATCACCTTTTTGGTGAGTGACATGCAGTCACTATTCATGAAAGGGGTTGGTGTTTTAATGCCATTTTGGAGCCAAAAATTGGTGTTGACTTTTGGAAATTAAATACCAAATTTTGGAATAGCTTTTAATAATTGTTTTTTAGAAAAACAAGTTGAAAAAAAAAACAAACTCTCTCCCTCTCTCAAGCAAAATCGTGAGCTCTCTCCAAGGTGAAAGGAAGTCATTTTCTTTCTTCCATCTTGCTAGCACATTAGAGAATCAATACAAGGTGATGTGGAAACCGAACTAAGAGCTTGGAATCCATTGAAGCGTGGAGCTTGTAGAACTTCATCAACAAATCTTGCCTTGTCCGAAACTTGGAAGCAAGGAGTAGAAATTTTTGTTGCGCATCACATCCAATCCGATCATTGTAAGTGTGTTTTCGCCACTCTTCCTTGTGTATTCATTCTTTTCATTGCATATATTGATCTTGGGACCACCCTAGAAACCAACAGAGATATCACTGCGACACTCTAGGTATGGAGAGACGCAACCACGACACCTCGGGTATGGGGTTTAGCTTGCCAGGTACGACACTCCGGGTATGGAGATATCACTGCGACACTCTAGGTATGGAGACACAACCGCGACACCTTGGGTATGGGGTTTAGCTTGCCAGATACGGCACTCTGGGTATGGAGATATCACTGCGACACTCTAGGTATGGAGACGCAACCGCGACACATGAGGTATGGGGTTTATCTTGCCAGGTACGGCACTTCGGGTATGGAGATATCACTACGACACTCTAGGTATAGAGACGCAACCGCGACACCTCAGGTATGGGGTTTAGCTTGCCAGGTACGACACTCCGGGTATGGAGACATCAACTCTGAGACACTCTAGGTATGGAGACGCAACCGTGACACCTCGGGTATGGGGTTTAGCATGCTGGGTATGGCACAACAAAATCAACTCTGCGACACTCTAGGTATGGAGACGCAACTGCGGTACCTCAGGTATGGGGTTTAGTGTTGGAGTTTGCTAAAGTCCCAAGATCATTAAATAAGCATGAATAAAGTGCGAATACAACGAGGGAGCTGCAGAATACTCACATCGATCGTTTAGCGACGCGCGAGGCAACAAAATTCAGTTTTCTGCCACCTTACTGCTCGGCAGTGAGCTGCTGTTGGGCTCCATTTTCGGCCATCAATCTTCAAGAATCCAGCTCCAAGCTCCTCCAAGCTTCGTCAAATGATTCCCGGCTCATGGGTGGACTTCCCTATCACGTTCACATGATCCCGGAGTGTGGCTAGCACTCTTGATTTTGCAACAAAATCCACTTAGCTTCCCATCATTTTCAGTTCTGCCCAGCAAAACAGAAGAAGAAATTGGTGTGAGAGAGAGAGGGAATTTCTTGGCTCCAAACCGTGAGAAGGAAGAAGAGATAAAGGAAATGTGTAATTGGTTTTGGTAATTGATTTTCTAAATCATATACCAAAATTTTGGCTTTAAAAGTCAAACAATAAAAGCCATAAAATGCCAACAACATCAACCACTCACATCACTCAATCAATCATTGTCACATCACTCAAAGTGATATGATTTGACGCTCGATGTGACTGATGATTGACGCTTGATTTGATTGCGTGCCGCACTCGAATTCGAAATGTGAATGCGCTCGCAATAATCTCGGGCTCGGGTTCGCTAATTCCAATTAATGAATTTTCCGTTGCGACGTATAATTAAATGATTATGCCTAGAGAAATCACTATTCACGTCGCTAACAATTAATTCTAAATTAACTCGTTCGCCCGAATTAAAATCTAATTTTAATTCCGCGTCGAAATCCAATTTCGTTTAATATATCGAATATATTATTTAATCGATTAATTCCAAATTAATCGTTCTCTCTCTTTAAATGATATTTTATCCCAGATAAAATATCTCTGCAATTAATCCCAGATTAATTTTCTCTCTCATCTTATTAATCCCAGATTAATTAAAAGTGCGAGTCATACGTCATCGGTGAATCTTCGGGAAGCGACCCATGAGATCCCCGGATATGTTGGCAGTAAATTCGGTCGTCGGACTATCCGAACACGTAAGTACCTAGTACTACGTTTATACCGATTTACAAGACAAGGTTGGCTTCTAAAAAGCGCCATGCCTACCCAATTCTCCAGAAATATCTTACAGGAATATAGGATCTATATCAGGCGTAGTATACGTAGTATTGCGTGTCGATCCAGTATCGGATGATCACGTGCTAGGCCTGGGGCTGGAATTGTGTTTGCCCCGTACGAAGCACATGTCGGATGTCTGGTAACTAGTCTCTATAATCGGATAAACCTGACCTTGTCATTTTATCCCGATGACTGCAGTACTTAAGAGTACTAGTACCGTATCCTACGTGACCATCATCTCCATATGACTGGAGTGATACTTCCGTCTTGACATCACACCCAACACACTACGATTCTCAATATACCCAGCATAGGCGTACACAGAACCTGTTAAAGCCTGGACGACCGCAACCAAAGTATATTGATTGTCGCAAGTATTAGCGGTGCAAGTCTCAGGTTAAGACCAAATACACCTACCCTGATTTCGGACTTCCATAGACACATAGTCATACTACCAATGGAATTCCGAGGGGTCTATCCAGAGCGAAGCTGTTTCCCGTACCATCGGTAAAACACAACCTCCTATTACACTTGCATGAGTATCCTATACCCAAATATATGAGAACTATGCCGTTATGCCCTCACAACGCGCACAAGTGTAATACTAGTCTTTTACGTATTTATCGATGTCCAATCTCGATAATACTCTGACTAGGATATTTAATGATTTATCCTTCGTGGATTGATACTGTCTCATATCATTCTCATTCCAGGAACAAATCATAGGGACCTCCTATCATTTATATATCTTGGTGATCTAATCACAAATGATAAGAGTGCAATCTCCTTTGTCACATAGTTAATTTGTACACAACACCATGATCTGTACAAATAGTGACGCTATGGGTCATAATTGTCCAACAATCTCCCACTTGGCCTATAGCCAGTCACTCGAGTGTCTTACACCCGAACTATGTACGGTTGGCTCAAACTGCTGAGAAAAGGCTTTCGTCAGCGGATTTGCATGATTATCATCTGATGCGATTTATTCGATCATCACATCGCCACGATGTATGATCCGAACGAATCAGATGAATATCGAAGTATATATCTTCGGATCGTTGATGAGACCATTAATTCTTTAGCCTGTGCTGACGCCTAGCTAGCTGCAGCTAACAGAACTATATCTAATCTAATTAGATTTGTTTTCGACCCAAAGGCTTCTATTGCCTGCCTCAGCTGCAGCAATAACCCGCATTTGTTGTTTATTTATTCGGTAACAGTATCTTGCTTGGAAGATTTCCAGCTCACTGTTCCGTTATTCAAACTTTGTAGTACCGTTTGCGACTTATAGTCATTTTATCGGTTTAGGAAACTTGCAGTAGTGATCCCAGTCACTTCAAGTTCTCCTTCTCCACAGATAAGACAACATCCTTAGATCTCTAATACTAATGGATGTTCTTAACTTCAATCCAGTGACTATCACTTGGATTGCCTGTTTGTGACTCATATGCTCAAAGCGTATGAGACACCAGGTCGCGTACATTTTTCAATGTACGATTTCTCGGAGAGTTTTATCGAAAGCCAAGCTTTCACCGATTTTATTTATGGGAATATCATTTCCAAGAAATGACATATTATCATTATTTTATAGGACAACCATTGTCAGTGCGCTCCCACTAACCTTCTTATATACACAAGAATCATTTTCGTTTTGAATTAAATCATAAACTATTATGATTACATCAAAACGATAATTCCAAGAACCTAATGCTTGCTTCAATCCAAACATGGATCGAATAACCTGCAAACCTTGTTTGCTAGTTTTGGTACGACAAAACCGACAGGATGTTGTAAACATCCTCCAAAAGGTTTCCTTTTCAGGAAAGCGATTTTCCCGTTCAGCTGTCATATTTCATAAATGAAACATGCAGCATTTGCAAGCATTATCCAAATGGATTTACCGTGGCAACAGGTAAAAGGTTGAATCGTAATCAACACAATGTTGATAACGATACCTTTCCGCTAAAAGCCTAGCTTTATACGTTGGTATGTTTCCATCCATGTATGTCTTCCTTGAAGACTTATATAGTACCAATAGGCACAATGCCTTGCGGTACACAACAACTAGTATCCAAACTAAGTTGATATACATGGAATCCATTTCGGACTCATGGCACTTTGCCATAATAGGGAGTCGATACCTTGTATCACTTCCTCATACGTAGTCAGTTGGTATACCTCAATAAGATTGACATCTTTATGAGGTGAGATCAGAAACCCATACCCCAGTTGTTTTCTGACTCTCTCCGACTACGTGGTTCTTGTGTATTCGAAGATTACTGGTATAGTTTCATCCTTGATGAACTATTTGTGTTCCATTAAGGAATGGGTGCCTTAATAGTATTACTCTGATTTTCATCGAGTTTTACTATCCTCCCACTTACCACTGCATATCGGTATTCCTCTTAGGAAAACCGCATGGTGAGCAACAATTAAATTGTTCTCATATGAGATGTATATATACATATACTTTGGTATCCCTAGGATAACCTACAATTGGCACTTATCCAATTTGGGTTTAGTTTGGTATCATCCAAACATATGCCTAGCATCCCAAATTTATAGGAATGAGAAACCCGGTTTCTTTCCCGTTCATATCTAATATGAATCTGTCAAACAGATTTTATGGAACCTTATTCAAAATAAGTTCTGCACTGTTTAAGCTTATCCGTTGAAGGAAATGGTAGCTCAGAGCGACTCATGATTAACCTTATCATGTCCAACAAAATTCGGTTACTCAGTTCGGACACACCGTCAAACTGACGTGTTCCGGGAGGAGTCCTCATTGAAAGAATATTTACTCTTTCAAGTATATTAGAAACTTATTGCTTAAGTATTTTCCATTACGGTCTTACCGTGACGGTTTAATACTTTAGCCGATCTGTTTGTCTATTTCGTGTCGAAACTAAAAGTTTCCGATTTGTGTTCTTCAAAAGAAACACATAACCATAACGCGATGCCACATCCGTAAAGGTCACGAAATCATATCCCCTTCTAGCCTAGCTAGACATGGGCCCACTTGCTTCACTATGAACTAGGGCTAACAGATCGGTGGCATTTACACTTTTTACCAAGTAAAGGTGTTTTAGGCACTTTGCCAATAAACTAGATTCGTAGACTTTATTTGAATGGAATCAAATCAGTCCGAGTACCCACTCTTCGAAAGTGTGGATATACGATTCTTGTTTAATTGTGTCCCAGACAACAATGCCACAATTGTTTCTCCTGATCAAATCAGTTTGAGCTATTTGTTTGTCATGTTATATGTTTGAGATTTATTATATTCAAAATATAAATTTGTTATTCACATCTAATGTGTTTATCTCAATATCATCTTTATATAATAAAACACTTTAGTGTTCTAGAATATAAAGGTCACCCGCAGCGGGTTAAACACTGATATAGAGATAATGTTTCTAGTCAAACTAGTTACATTATAACAGTTTCCTAATTTAGTAAAACCCGAAGGTAGTTCCTAAAATAGGTATCTACGGTTAAAACATCGATTTCGTCCCGTTTCCAATTCGCAGATTAATCTCAATTGAAGTCAGTATCCTGTTCTCATAGCAGATTCTGAACATCAATATATATTTAATGTACCACACTAAGTATTTAAAATCTAATTTTAATACTAGTAGTGAACATATGTTGACAAACATATTTGAAGTCAGAGCCTTGCTCGTCTTCAATTCCTTCATGTCTGCTTTGTCCAAACGGCAGTCACGCTTCCCGATCCCGTTTGCCACATTTAGGCAGACATTTTGGGATATGTTCTTTATCTTCCAGAAGATTATAATGATTTTGCCTTTGCCCTTTTCAACACTCCAGAAGCCTTTGGCCAAGCCTTGGCCTTCTAGAATATCGAAGTAAGGTGCGCCTTGCGCTACTTGCCTATTGCAAACTTTGACTTTGTCTCCTTGAGAATAGTCATTAACTCTCCAAGAGTTACTATTGCAATTTAGTACTTCTAAAATCTAAATATAGATTTATGAAGATCCTTCAATTCATTATCATACTTTAAGGATCTAATCCTTAGTTCTGATTCAGAAATTAAGGAGTCTACTGCGGTAAGTATAATGGATTAAGCACTTAAGTTATCATCACATAAATCTTCCAAAGATTATGCTCTACTTTCCTTAACTCGGGCTTTAGGCATAATATGTTATTTATTCATATAAAGTAACTTATTAGTTTCCAGGACCATCCTGAAATTTATTTCCCAATTGAAAATTAAACCATTTAAATACATTTTTCCCTAGGATTATGTTTTAATGTCAATCTTTCAATTTATCTTGATTTTAATAGTCCAACTATTTAATCAACGATTTCGGTACTATTTATTATAATGATTACAATAGTAACTATTTAATCAACTATAATTAATAGATTAAATCAATTATTGATTACTATAATCCAATTATAAAACAACTATAAATGAATAGTTTGAATATAGTCCAACTTTTTATTAAAACAACGTTTAAATATTAGTCCAACTAACATTTAATTTATTTGACGAATGATATTTGTTTGAGCGCGTATGGCAAGTAATTAAACGAATATTGCAAATTCAATTCTTGCCTCCCACTATTTTTCGGCGAGCCTCTAACCCTCTGTCGAGTACTCGGGAAACCGTGTTTCCTAGTGGGCTAGGATCCCGTTAAATATCACACAATCTTGACTTTGGCCAACAAATTGTATGATAATTAACTAGGTAGATCTCTAAGATCAATTGGATCCAATCCAATTCCTAGATCCAGTAGGGGGACATCCAGTCCGAAACATATATCTTATATATGCCAATATATCCAATATATTACCTAACCTTTTTCCTCTGAATCAACTAAGCATTCTTGGCTTTGGCACAACAAACTTAGTGATCCCAGTTAAGCGCGACCCATTGACCATGGAAAGCTTCGTAATCAATGTCGATGGACAAGAAGTGGTCTTGACTTTGGCCAACAAACCACAACTTGGACAAGACACCAATATGGAACAAAGCTCTCGTGATTCAAACACATCCGCGACGGACAAAAGCCTTGACTTTGGCCAACAAGCCAATGCCAGTCTCGGATCTTGAGTGAGAATCACTCATGGAAGGAAAAACGCTAATATTTGCGAGGGTTTTTCGAGTGCAAATTGGCAACCATTTATTATCTTTGTTAAGGTCTCATCATCATACACCCTTAACATGCATTCTAAACACATAATAAAGCGCGTATAAAATAATAATGATATGCGGATGGATACTTTACACATTGATCCTAGATCAAATCTCTCCCTTTCTCTCTCCCGCTAGCACATGTATTACTTCTACCTGTTACACTACACTTCTAAATAGGGGAATAAGTGAGAAGAGAATACAAAGAATAAAGAGGTAATAAGGCTGGACACGCAGGTCCAATTAATAAAATCAAATTTATTACAACAATTTTTAAAATTACCCAACCCATCTAATATCCATCCGATATACATTATTCATGCATCACACAACCATGTATTCACACAAGCATGTTATCAATCAATCTAATCAAATTAATTAATCTGATAATTAGTGACCATCCAATTTTCAAACAACGATTTGATTTTGCTCGAGTCAAACTCGTTTTGTGAATAAATACTCAAATACGAATTCTCGAATTAAATTAAACTACATAATTAAATCCAATTCAATATATTTAATTCTAATTCGCTTATTTAATTCCAAATTAAATTACACTTTAATATAAACCTTTTACGACTTAAATTCCAAATTTAATCGTTACGGGTCTCAAAGCCCGATTAACGTCCAACGTCAATTTAATTAAAGTCCAATGGGCTTTTAATTAATTTCTTAAGGCGTGGACTTTTGGTCAACTCGGGTCAAACCCATAACCAAAGTCCAATCCGGGATTAACCCCATAAGCCTAGAAATCAATTTCGGCCCATTAGGCCCAATTAAACTTTAAAGGTCCATTAGTCGCATTGGGCTTTATGGATGCAGTTTTGGGCCCAATTGGATCCAACCAATTTCGCCTAAACCCAACTTGATACAACCAAGCCCAATAAGCCCATTACAACAACTTAAGCCAATTTCACAAATAGGCCCAACATAATTAAATTACAAAAATTCCAATTCCCAATTTAATTACATAAGTGTATAACATTATTAATTACCCAAATAAATATTTCCAAAACAACACAAATTTGTACAATTAATCATGCTCATCTACATCAAATGGTATCCAACACATTTAACAAAAAATCAAACCCTTTACATGCTATATCATTCTCTCGCAATTTGGACAATTTGTGTCTGATTCGGTTTCAATCAAATTAAAATCCATAATCGACATTAAATCAACATTCCAGAATGATTCCAATTCATCCAATGAACAAAAAATCAAAAATTCCAAGACACAGGGCTTCCAACATTCGGCCCAACCAACAAAATTTGGGGAAAAATGATCCAATCATAATTTCTTCAAATTGATCTAATCAATCCTTAATTAAAACACATTTATAACTATTCTTCATCCAATTTCATAAATCATGTTCAAAACACAATTTTACCCAATTTTAAGCCATAATCATTTTTCATGCTCAACCTTGCTCATAGATACCATTGTTGGAGTTTGCTAAGGTCCCAAGATCATTAAACAAGCAAGAAACAAGTGCGAATACAACGAGGGAGTTGCGGAATACTCACATCGATCGGTTGAGCGACGCGCGAGGCAACAAAAATTCATTTTCTGCCTTTGACTGGTCGGCAATGAGTTGCTGTGTATGCTCCATTTTCGGCCATCAATCTCAAGAATCCAAGCTCCAAGCTTCGTCAATGATTCCCAGCTCATGGGTGGACTTCCCTATCACCTTCGCATGATCCCAGAGTGTGCTAGCACTCTTGATTGCACAAAATCACACTTTCTTCCCTTCTTTTCGTTTCTGCCCACAAAACAGAAGAAGAATTGTGTGAGAGAGAGAAGAGAGGGAATTTTTGGCTCCAAACCGTGAGAAGAAGAGAGAGAATAAAGGAAAATGTGTAATTGGTTTTGGTAATTAATTTTCTAAATCAATATACCAAAATTTTGGCTTTAAAAAACTCACATAAAGCCAACCACTACATCAACTCACATCACTCAATCAATAAATTGTCACATCACTCAAAGTGATATGATTTGACGCTTGATGTGACTATGATTTGACGCTTGATTTGACTTGCGTGCCGCACTCGAATTCGAAATGCGAATGCGCTCGCAAATAATCTCGGGCTCGGGTTCGCTAATTCCAAATTAACGAATTTTCGTTGCGACGTAATTAAATGATTAGCCTAGCGAAATCACTATTCACGTCGCTAACGAATTAATTCTAAATTAACTCGTTCGCCCGAATTAAAATCTAATTTTAATTCCGCGTCGAAATCCAATTTCGTTTAATATATCGAATATATTAATTAATCGATTAATTCCAAATTAATCGTTCTCTCTCTTTTAATGATATTTTATCCCAGATAAAATATCTCTGCAATTAATCCCAGATTAATTTTCTCTCTCATCTAATTAATCCAGATTAATTAAAAGTGCGAGTCATACGTCATCGGTGAATCTTCGGAAGCGACCCATGAGATCCCCGGATATGTTGGCAGTAAATAGGTCGTCGGACTATCCGAACACGTAAGTACCTAGTACTACGTTTATACGATTTACAAGACAAGGTTGGCTTCTAGCAAAGCGCCATGCCTACCCAATTCTCCAGAAATATCCTTACAGGAATAAAGGATCTATATCAGGCGTAGTATACGTAGTATTCGTATTTCGATCCAGTATCGGATGATCACGTGCTAGGCCTGGGGCTGGAATTGTGTCTGCCCCGTACGAAGCACATGTCGGATGTCTGGTAACTAGTCTCTATAATCGGATAACCTGACCTTGTCATTTTATCCCGATGACAAAGTACTTAAGAGTACTAGTACCGTATCCTACGCGACCATCATCTCCATATGACTGGAGTGATACTTCCGTCTTGACATCACACCCAACACACTACGATTCTCAATATACCCAGCATAGGCGTACACAGAACCTGTTAAAGCCCTGGACGACCGCAACCAAAGTATATTGATTGTCGCAAGTATTAGCGGTGCAAGTCTCAGGTTAAGACCAAATACACCTACCCTGATTTCGGACTTCCATAGACACATAGTCATACTACCAATGGAATTCTGAGGGGTCTATCCAGAGCGAAGCTGTTTCCCGTACCATCGGTAAAACACAACCTCCTATTACACTTGCATGAGTATCCTATACCCAAATATATGAGAACTATGCCGTTGTGCCCTCACAACGCGCACAAGTGTAATACTAGTCTTTTACGTATTTATCGATGTCCAATCTCGATAATACTCTGACTAGGGATATTTAATGATTTATCCTTCGTGGATTGATAGTGTCTCATATCATTCTCAATCCAGGAACAAATCACATGGACCTCTTATGATTTATATATCTTGGTGATCTAATCACAAATGATAAGAGTGCAATCTCTTTTGTCACATAGTTAATTTGTACGACAACACCATGATCTGTACAAATAGTGACGCTATGGGTCATAATTGTCCAACAATCTCCCACTTGGCCTATAGCCAGTCACTCGAGTGTCTTACACCCGAACTATGTAAGGTTGGCTCAAACTGCTGGGAAAACGCTTTCATCAGCGGATTTGCATGATTATCATCTGATGCGATTTATTCGATCATCACATCGCCACGATGTATAATCCGAACGAATCAGATGAATATCGAAATATGTATCTGGATCGTTGATGAGACCATTAATTCTTTAGCCTGTGCTGACGCCTAGCTAAGCAGCTAACAGAACTATATCTAATCTAATTAGATTTATTTTCGACCCAGAAGGCTTCTATTCCTGCCTCAGCTGCAGCAATAACCTGCAGCTGTTAGATGATTCCCGGCTCATGGGTGGACTTCCCTATCACCTTCGCATGATCCCGGAGTGTGCTAGCACTCTTGATTTTGCAATAAAATCACACTTAGCTTCCCTTCATTTTCAGTTCTGCCCAGCAAAATAGAAGAAGAAATGGCGTGAGAGAGAGGGGGAATTTCTTGGCTCCAAACCGTGATAAGGAAGAGAGAGATAAAGGAAAATGTGTAATTGGTTTTGTAATGATTTTTAAATCATATACCAAAATTTTGGCTTTAAAAAGTCAAACAATAAATGCCATACATGCCAACCACTATATCAACTCACATCACTCAATCAATCAATTGTTACATCACTCAAAGTGACATGATTTGATGCTTGATGTGACTGATGATTTGATGCTTGATTTGACTTACGTGTCGCGCTCGAATTCGAAATGCGAATGCGCTCGCAAACAATCTCGGGCTCGGGTTCGCTAATTCCAAATTAAAGAATTTTCCGTTGCGACGTAATTAAATGATTATGCCTAGAGAAATCACTATTCATGTCGCTAACGAATTAATTCTAAATTAACTCGTTCGTCCGAATTAAAATCTAATTTTAATTCCGCGTCGAAATCCAATTTCGTTTAATATATCGAATATATTATTTAATTGATTAATTCCAAATTAATCGTTCTCTCTCTTTTAATGATATTTTATCCCAGATAAAATATCTCCGTAATTAATCCCAGATTAATTTTCTCTCTCATCTTATTAATCCCAGATTAATTAAAAGTGCGAGTCATACGTCATCGATGAATATTCAGGAAGCGACCCATGAGATCCCCGGATATGTTGGCAGTAAATTCGGTCGTCGGACTATCCGAACACGTGAGTACCTAGTACTACGCTTATACCGATTTACAAGACAAGGTTGGCTTCTAGCAAAGCGCCATGCCTACCCAATTCTCCAGAAATATCCTTACAGGAATATAAGGATCTATATCAGGCGTAGTATACGTAGTATCGCGTATGTCGATCCAGTATCAGATGATCACGTGCTAGGTTTGGGGCTGGAA
Source organism: Zanthoxylum bungeanum (assembly GCA_019454045.1). NCBI lineage: Eukaryota > Viridiplantae > Streptophyta > Magnoliopsida > Sapindales > Rutaceae > Zanthoxylum > Zanthoxylum bungeanum. Next base: position 125,202 of record SKCR01032202.1, on the reverse strand, counting down.
TTGTGTCTGCCCCGTACGAAACACATGTCGGATGTCTGGTAACTAGTCTCTATAATCGGATAACCTGACCTTGTCATTTTATCCCGATGACTGCAGTACTTAGAGTACTAGTACCGTATCATACGCGACCATCATCTCCATATGACTGGAGTGACACTTCCGTCTTGACATCACACCCAACACACTACAATTCTAAATATACCCAGCATAGGCGTACACAGAACCTATTGAAGCCCTGGACGACCACAACCAAAGTATATTGATTGTCGCAAGTATTAGCGGTGCAAGTCTCAGGTTAAGACCAAATACACCTACCCTGATTTCGGACTTCCATAGACACATAGTCATACTACCAATGGAATTCTGAGGGGTCTATCCAGAGCGAAGTTCTTCCCCGTACCATCGGTAAAATACAACCTCCTATTACACTTACATGAGTATCCTATACCCAAATATATGAGAACTATGCTGTTATGCCCTCACAACGCGCACAAGTGTAATACTAGTCTTTTACGTATTTATCGATGTCCAATCTCGATAATACTCTGACTTGGGATATTTAATGATTTATCCTTCGTGGATTGATACTGTCTCATATCATTCTCAATACAGGAACAAATCACAGGGACCTCCTATCATTTATATATCTTGGTGATCTAATCACAAATGATAAGAGTGCAATCTCCTTTGTCACATAGTTAATTTGTACAACAACACCATGATCTATGCAAATAGTGACGCTATGGGTCATAATTGTCCAACATTTAGCACGCCGGGAATGGCGCAACAAAATCAACTTAACTCAAAGCAACATGCAAGTCAAGTTGCAGCTGGCGAGCCAGGTAAGTAAAAATGCATTGCACATACTTTGATAGGATTGTCATTGTCACACACTGCACAAGTCCCATCAAAGTGGGGGAGACTATAGGCACTGCATTTTTGCATATAAGTCCCGATGATGAGTCTCGCATGGAGACACTACCTCTTTTATTGTGGAAGTCACGGGAAACGGAAATTAGAAGGGAAGAGTCAAGAATTGACATATTTTTGGATTTAATTCGCTGGAGTAGCTGCGGGTTCGCTTGTGGTACCTCTGTTTTAAAACACATCCTTTTCCCAAACCCCCGCAAGACACACGTCAAGCCCACACATACACCAAACAAACACCCAAGCCCACCAAGACAAAGCAACTCACGCCCAAATCACCCTAAGCCACACGCCCATAGCCACCCTAAATAACAAAAATCACATTTAACACATGCATAAATCAAGCCAAATCCCCTTCCTAAATTAAAGAAATCCCATGGATCCCTTTCCTAATTAAACCAAATCATATCCCTAACTAAAAAAAATTAAATTAAATTAAATCAAATCGCTTCCCTAATTAAAAGATTTCCTTATCACATACTAATTAAAAGATATTCCATTTAATGCACAAATCATTCTCCTTCTCAAACAAAAAAGCCCCCATCCCTTTGCCTATAAAAAGAACCTTTCACCAACACATCAATGGGCTAGGATTCACGCATAATATTCACAAGAAACCTCAAAGCTTTCACGCCTAAGACATAAAGAAAATCCATTGCATTGCCGCCTAACAAACCATCACCAAACCAGTCCATACAGCCGCATATTCCTCCACTAAACTACTGCATATTCCTCCACTAAACTGCCGCATAATACCTTTACTACATCCCCTAAAAACCGCACGCACATCACCCCTCACTGTACGCCCTGTTCAGCCGCAAACCCCACCTCATTGCACGCCTAAACTGCTCACTGACCAGTCCCTTAAACTACCGCACATACCCTCATAAAACTGCCCAGTTTGCCGCATCTTAGACCCTTAAAAAATGCCTCCGAACAGCCCTAAAACTGCACTAAAAACAGTCCAAAAATCGCAACCAAAACCAGTCCAAATAACCCGCAAAACAGTCCCTTAATTACCTTAAAACATTGACAAGAAAATACAGTGAAAACAGCAATGAAAAAGAATAAAAATAGCAGCCCAAGCAGTGAAACAACAAGGAAAAACGTTGGATTAGTGAACCGGAAGAGTTGCGGAGCATAAACCCTTCCGACGGCCGTGTAACGCGCTTTCGAGAGACGACAAAAGTGGTTAGTCCTGAGGGCACCTTTTTATTTATTATCTTTCATTTTTATTTATTTTAATACTTTATTTCGCATGAATATTATGGATTGATGCATGATGTGAATTTCGGATGAAAAGAATGCGTTTCTCTTTTGTGGTATCTCGGATGGAAACTCGGACGTAAATTCCGTAGCCGATTCCGAATGGATGGTATTGCGGTTTGCACTCGGGATACAATGCCACGTACTACTTAAGAGACACATATTTCGTTTCATCCAATCTTGTATTTGAGCATGATGTAGTTAGTAGATTATTTATTTATCTAAGCATGATTTAGCCTAGAATATTGTTTATTTTTAAGTATGACTATATTATTTCTTTATGCATGATTTAATACTTTGATTTTGCATTAGGAGTTTATTTTACGTTTTGTTTGAGTAGTAATTTATTTGTTCTTTGTGTTTGATGATTTGACATGCTCGTTGTGTGATATTATATGCTTGCCGTTATAATGACTTATTTTTTAAAGTATGCGAACTTAGTCATAGGATTTAGTTTGATGAATGCGGACTAGATCTAAGTTACCTTTGAGCATACATGTTGAGTAGATTCGGTTAGTTTATTGCAAAAATCATATCATTACAAGTGACATAAGTAAGAGACCATTCTGAACCCAACGGTTTGAGGTCTTCCCTTGCGAGGGGTGAGTGTGGCCTTAAATCACATTTTCCCGGTTCACACTGGGTGGCGACTCCATGTTATTTCTCCGGTTTAGTTCCCCCGCGGGCTATTCCATACTCCCAACTAGGCCACGAGCCTAGAACAGCGTCGTCAATTTCTGTGTCCTACAGCTATTAGTGCTTTCAGTCCAAAGACACATGCTTCATATTCGGCCATATTGTTGGTTACTTCGAACGTCAACCTTTTGGCCTTTGTAGGGTTTCTCCTTTGGGGGTTACTATCACAATTTCTATTCTAGCTCCTTTGTAATTCACCGCCCCAACGAAATACATTTTCCACCCCTGAACTGTTATGGCTTGAACCTCCTCGTCCAGGAATTTGAACTTATACTGATATCCTTCTATGGGTTTTTAATGCCAAGAATTCCGCTACAGCTCGCCCTTTGGTTACCTTAGAGGTGAGGTATTCTTTATCAAACTCCGTCAGCAACACCAACCCTCTGCCCAACTTCCCTACCAATGTGGGTACTGACTGCAAATGCTTTAGGGGATTCTTCTTTGCTACCACTTGTATCTTATAGGATTGGAAGTATTGACGTAACTTTTGGGAAGCCGATATCACCGTCAAAAAGATCTTTTCCACCTCTTGATAGCAGGATTCGTACGAAAGCATCTTCTTACTGAGGTAGTAGACTGCATTTTCCACCCATGTCTCATCTGCTTGTACCATCATCGCCCCCAACACTTCGGGTTCTATGGCCAAATACAACACCAAGGGTTTGTCCGAAATTGGGGGTTTCAAGACGGACGGTTTAACCAAGTATTCTTTTTGTCAAGGCTTCTTGACATTGCCCATTCCACTCCACATGCTTGTCATTCCTCAACAGCTTGAAGATGAGCTCACATACTAATGTTAGAGTGGCAACGAATCGACTGATATACGGGATTTTCCCGAGAAAAGCTCTAACTTCATTTTTTTTTCTTTGGTGTGGGCATCTCGATAATGGTCTTGATCTTTTCAAGGTCTACTTCTATCCCTCCCATTCCTATCATATGCCCTAACAACTTTTCGAATTTTACTCCAAACACACACTTCTTGGGGTTGAGTCGGAGGTTGTACTTATCAACTATTTGAAGGAATTTCTCCAGCACTTCTATGTGTCCGACCCTCGTCTCTGATTTAACCATCATGTCATCCACGTATACCTCAATCTCCTTATGCATCAAGTCATGGAATAATGTAGTGGCCATTCATTAATAAGTGGCTCCTGCATTCTTAAGTCCAAACGGCATCACCTTGTAACATTATGTACCCCACTCAGTGATGAATGCAGTCTTATGCTTGTTATCTTCGGCCATGAAGACCTGGTTATATCCTGAGAATTCGTCCGTGAATGAGTACATAATAGATAAATATGAGCTATCAACCAAGACATCTATATGGGGTAGGGGAAAATCATCATTTGGGCAAGCTTTGTTGAGGTCCCTGTAATCTACGCATATTCTGACCTTTCCATCATTCTTCGGTATCGGCGCAATATTGGCTAATCACTAGAGGTACTTCACCACCTCTAATAACCTCATATTTATCTGCTTTTTGAATTCTTCCCTAACGTTTTGGCCCACTATGGCCTCATTCTTCGGAGCTTCTGTTTTACTGGTCTCATGTTCGGATAAGTTGGTATCATGTGCTGGGCAATACCCATGTCCACTTCTGGCATATCTTCATAGGACCAGGTGAATATTTTTACATATTTTATTAATGTTTTTTCTAATTCTTTTCACTCATCAGAGGTAACCTCACTTGCAATTAAAATTTCCTTGGGGTTTTAACATGTACCAAGATTAAATGCATTTGTCTTTGTTGAATCAATGTCAAATATGTTTATGTCATGCATGTTATGATGCGGACTAACAGGAAAAGACTCGAACAAGTAAGCAAAATCAATGTCTTTATTATTAATAAATACAAGATTACAATCAAATAAGTCAGGAAAATAAACATCTTCATCATTTGTAGTCTTGTCTTCTTCCGTCTCCTGCCTTCTTCGAGCGTCAGATTCTCCAACTGTAGTAGTTCTTCTTCCCATTTATCTTCCTCTTTTTCAACTTCCTTTGCCTGTAGTTTTCTTTGCTCATTACATCCTTGAAGATTTTGAATCCTGAAACTATGATCCCATTGACTTCTACAGATTCAGGCTCTCCTTGATATCCCATGGCTTTCACAAAGTATTATGTCAGCTTCATCCCTTTTTTTCTTAGTCTTCAGCTCATTCTCATCGGATTCATAACCCAATCCTCTCCTAGTGGTATGTCCTTTGAAATCTGGCAGTGCTCTTATTCCCTGGTCTGTGCCCGGCTCATATTTCATTCTTTCCATGATTCTAGCCACTTTTATGTCTACCCATTCTTCGAAGTTTGCCGCCACTTGAAACCTTATGAAAGGCTGTATGTCTAAGGCAGCCACATCATTGTCTACTTCAGCCCTGATGGTGATGACTTCCTCTCCATGCGGGAATGGATCGAAGCGTCGATGGCCCTAGTGCCCATTCCATATTCAACCAATTCGAGCATCGGAGGGATCGAGCGTCCATCTTCACCTTCACACCTATTGACGTATAAAATGACCTGAGTGTCCATCAACTAATGACACCCAAAATACAGCTAGGTAAGGCCCAACGATGCCAGACAAGTCAGGTAAGTAAAATAACATGCATGACTTTGATAGGCATGTCATTTTCACACACTATATAAGCCTATCAAAGTGGGGGCACTTATATACATTACATTTTTCATAGCTCGATATAAGTCTCTTATGAGAGTACAGCCGAAAAGTTCTGAAAAGTTGTAAGATTTAATGATGGAGATGAAAAAAATATTTGAAACTGGCCGAACATCATCTATATCCAGTCGGCCTTAGCCACCAACACCGACCATATCTTATTTACATCTAGCTGGATTTAGTAACCAAAATCCGGCCAGATGTCACCTATGTTATGGACATCCACTTCAAAACTAGTCAGATATGTCATGGTTTCCAGTTATGTAGAAAGATTAGATTCTTTTCCTTTTTAATCATTTTCCATAAAACACTTTCTTAACAAATGGATTTCCTGATTACCCTAAACCATACCCTATAAAATGAAGGATTACTCACACAATAAGGGGACGACTTTGACTTTTGGCATCAATTCTCTAAGAAAACCTAAAACACCAAACACCGAACCCTAAATTATTCAACACTAGTAAGAGATCTGTCAACCAAACCGAGCCTTCAAAGGCATTCTCAGAGCCAAGTTACACTCCAAAGTAAGACATGAGGGCCCAAAATCTTTTACTTTTGTGTTTTAGTTTATTAAATTGACGCCGTATATCCGGACGGACATGCTTTATGTCCAACCGGACATACATTCATCACACAGAATATCCGATCATATAAACTGGCTACATCTGGTCACGTACATTTGCTCCCCAATGGTATATAGGATGGAAACCCAGACGTAAATTCTATAGCCGACTCCTAATGGATGGTAAGATGGTATGTACTCGGGATACATCTTCATAAATCACTTGGAAACAGCTACGCGTATATTCTTTACTGATTTCTCATTATTCTTATCATTTGATTATTATGTTTATCTTATCACTGTCTTATTATTATCGTTATGCATGATTCTACACCTTATGAATATCGATTTCAGGCATGCCATAACATATTCTTATTATTTATTGCCATAAATAAATGTGTGTTCTGGGCTTTCTGGTTCACGTAGTAAGTCCGACTAGATATATAGTGATAACATGCATGTCTGGCTGAATCCAAGTTATGTCCGACCAATTTTGTTTCATTCATTATTTATGCTGCTTTATCTTTCGACTGTTGTAAAACATGTATTTATGTTGATTATGATATTATTTGTTGTTTAAGTGATCGTATGCAAAATAAATATCTTTGTGTGATTGCATTATAAGACATGTGGACCCTCTTTTAAGCGTGGATATTATATTGGCATTGGTAAGGGACCATTCTAAACCCAAACAGGTTTAAGATCGACCTTGCGAGGGGTGTATTACTTCCTTAAATCAATCATAATGTCTCATACTGGGGGGCAATCATTTATTCTCCGATTAGACCCCACGAACTAATTCGTACTCTCTATGAGTTACGACCTCAATGGTGTAGTGGTCGTCAATATCATAGGTATAGTGGTAAACCCCGCTTCACTCGTACAACACCCTAGCCCGAAGGGAGGAGATGGGCGAGAGAGAAGACGACCTCATTCTGCCACCTCCAATAGACAACATATTCAATTTCACTCTAATGCTTTAAAAATAAGTGGCGTCTCTTATTTGGCTGCCAAGCAACATGTGAGAGAAACCATGACCGAAAATTTCCACCTTATAAGGTCGCCTAAAAAAGCATTTACCAACTCGACCATCAAATTCACCGATGATAAGTGTTCAGGCCTTAAAAACCCTCATCACGATGCTCTAGTAATTTCCTTACGAGTGGCCAATTTTATGATCAAGCGTGTAGTAGTAGACACTGGCTTTTCATCCAATATAGTCATCACCACAGTTCTAATAGATATGGCGTGGAGTTAAAGTAAATCAATTGGTAGTTGATGGTGTTATTTGGTTTTAGTGGGGAACATAAATTTACCTTAAGGAGAAATCTCACTTCTAGTATACGCTTGGGGAATCAATAGAATGACAATGTTCCTGGTTCTAGATTGCCCATCAGCCAACAACATGATCGTGGGACTCCCGTGGATCCATGACATGAGGGTGGTCTCATCATCCTTCCATCAAGTGCTGAAGGTCCCCACCAAGTGGGGTGTACATGAGATTAAAGGAGATTAGCAAGCCTCTAGGAGCTTCTATCAAATGACCTTGAAGGCCAATCCAGCTCAGCATAGAAACTACATAATGGGCCTTATCGGGCATAGACAGATCAGTCCAATATTGAGGAACTTGATGAGGTCAAGATCCACCTTCAGTTGAGAGACCACAAAGCCCATATTGGAGCCTAGTTTGAGCCCAAGCTACGTACAAAGTTGATTAACTTTTTTAACGAGTGACACGACTATTTTGCATGGTCGTAAGAAGATATGACTAGGATCGAGCCCGAGATGATGACTCATGAGTTTCACTTGGACCCAGACTACCCTTTATTGAAATAGAAAAGAAGAAAAATTTTCCCAGAAATGAATTAAATCATCGATGAAGAAGTTCAAATGCTTTTAGAGAATGAAGTTTTTAAAAAAGTCCAGTATCCCGAGTGGCTAGTCAATATTGTTGTGGTCTAGAAGAAGAATGGGAAATGGCAAGTCTGTATCAACTTCACGTGTCTTCTGGCAAGTTCTTGGGCTATATGGTCACTGATTGAGGGATAGAAGCCAACCTAGACCAGATCAAGTCCATCCTAACATTCCCTCATCCATATGCCCAAAAGATATCATACGACTTGTGAGTAGAGTGGTCGCTCTAAACAAGTTTATCTCCTAGTTTAAGGATAAATTTTCTTATTCTTCTCCGTCCTTAAAAAAGCAAAGGACTTTGAACGGACTCTAGCTTATGATGAAGCTTTGGAGCAAATCAAGAAATACTTAACAACTCTACATTTCCTCTCCAAACCAGTGAACGGTGAACAGCTCTACATCTACTTAGGCATGTCCGAAAAAGCAGTTATTGCAGTGCTAGTACGAGATGATAGTGGGACATAGTTTATTGTCTACTTTGTAAGTAGAGCCATACTTGATGTGGAAACATGTTACACTCAAATGGAGAAGCCAGTGCTGGCCTTGATTACGGCGGCTCGAAAGCTTCAACTATACTTGCAAGGGAATCAATCACAGTCTACACCACCTATCCCATGAGAAACATCCTACACAAACCTGTGCTCTCCTAGAGGCTTGTAAAGTAGGTAGTCGAACTAAGGGAGCACGATATAACTTATCATCCTCGAACCAATTGGAAAAAGGAATCCAAAGATGTCACCTCAGTCAACTTAGCCAACTCATGTATGACTCCATTGGATAGGTATATGAAATATGGTTCGCTCCCAAATGACAAGATTAAAGCTCGGAAGATCCAATACCAAGCAATGAGGTTTAACCAACTCTTGAAGAGGTCTTATTCTAGGCCCTACCTCAAGTGTGTTACTACTGAGGAAGCCCAATAAATGCTGGTTGAGTTGCATAAAGGAGAATGTGGGAATAACTCGGGAGGAAAAAGTCTTGTGTGTCGAGCCCACACGATAGGATACTACTGGCATACCATATGAGCCGACTCAGAAAACTTCGCTCGTCCATGCAACATAATCCAAAGATTCGCTCCAATCTCCCACTTACTGCCATAGAAGCCCAACCTCATCCTTTGGCCATTCATGAAATGGGGAACGAACATCGTGGGCAAACTTCCAACGACTTCAGGCCAACGAGTCTACATATTGGCACTCATAGACTATTACTCCAAGTGGATTGAAGCCGAGGAAATTGCCAGGATACGAGACCGAGAAGTTTGGACCTTTATTAAACATCATTTGTTTATTTGGGATGCCAAAGAAGATTGTCACCAATAACGACTCTCAATTAATTAGCATCACTTCTAAGACTTCTGCAGAAATTGGGGAATCAAGCTCAACTTCTCGACTATGTCTTCCCCCAAGTAAACAGACAAGCCTAGTCTTCCAACAAGACCATTATAAATAATTTAAAGAAACGACTGGAGAAAGCCAAGAGAGCATGGGAAGACAAGCTCCCTAGAGTACTTTAGTATTATCGAACAATAATATGTTCATCGACTAGAGAGACCCATTCTCATTGGCCTTTGGAATTGAGAAAGTCATTCTTACCGAATGAAACGTGACATCCTGACATTACCAGTGGCTCAAAAAGACCAATATGCAGCTCATGAATCATAGCCTCGACACCATCGACAAGTTAAGAGAACATGCTCTAACAAAACTTGATGCCTAGAAAAAATGTTTGGCATACTTCAACAATAACATCAAAACTCAAACTTTCAAAGAAAAAGAGTGGTCATATGAAAGGACTTTCAAAATGCTAAGGAAGTAGGAGTTGGCAAGCTTGGGTCCACATGGGAAGGCCCATACATCATTACGAAGGTCGTTAGCAATGAGCATACAAGTTGAAGACAGAGTTTGGAAAGCCCATTCAGAACAGCTGGAATACATTGCACCTCAAGTGATACAACAGGTAGCCCTAACAGATTAAGAGTCACAGACTAGCCACTCGACAAGTGACCACTATGTGACTAGGGGACAAGAGAGCTACTGCTTGTAGATTTTTTTTTTTACTTTAAAGTTTCTATTATTTTCAAACTCAAGCCTTGGGACAACGCCGCCCAATATATTGAAGTTATTCAATTATATATGTCTCATACGACAATTAAGTGACCAAAACCTACTTTTCACCTATGCATAAGTCTCAAATCAATTAGCCCACTTAATTAAGTCTCAGCCTTCCCCTATTTTTGCCAAGTCTTGGATTCCTAGTCGACAGGGAATCCAAATGACCAAGACTCACTCTTCATCTAAGCCTAAGTCTTAAGTCGGCATAAAGACCTAGGGACCAAAAAATCTGACCAACTTCGTAAAATAATTTGAAAATATATTCACAAGAAAAAATTCACACATGAGGATGACAAAAGTTTCGAAATAAGTTTTTCCATTCATTCAACGGTTAAAGTTTTTACAAATCTTTCATTACTTAGTTACAAATCGGAAAAATTACAAAATACTAAATTATGGGAAAAAAAGAAGAATATCAGTCTTCAACGACTTCAACCTCTGGGACTTCAGCAGGAGGGATGCCATCGACAGGGGTTTCCTAAGTGCCAACAGTTGGGTCAGTATCTATGGCCAAAACTTTCTCTTCCATTTCACAAAACCCCTAAAACTACAGCCTTGTCCTGCTCGACCTTGCCACTACCTTCACCTTTTGTTGCAACCTATTCTTCATTCTCACTCTCATCGTCTGATGAAACTAGCCCAGCCTCAAACCTTGTATTCTCATTGATCCACTTATTAGAAGTCTAAGTTTTGTGCTCTCCAGCGAGATATTACTCAATTAAGCTACTTATTTCCTTTAATATTGCTTCATATGTAACCCTTACAAGTTGCTCAACCGGTTTATCCCCTCAAACTCTCTAATGCCTCTTTGTAAGCTTCAATCTCAGTATGCGACGTCTCTCAATCCCCACTCAAGGTCGCTTGAGTGGCCTTGAGGTCATTTTCAGTCTTCTTCAACCTCTTTTTAGAAGTTTTTAGAGTCGCATTCAACTTGGCGTTCTCTTTCCTGATAGTCATGTTAGATTTCTCCAAATCCCTAATTGGCCTTTGGCTCAATTCGATGTATTCCTAAAATAATAAGTTCCATTCGAGGGCCTAAAAAGATAACCTAGTTGGCACCCATTCGACAAAATTGGATGGGAGAAACCAACTTTAAGAGTTCTTACCTGGTAATTAAGGGCCACAGCTTTCTTGATTGATTCCAGGATACCCAAGTCAGCCAAACAACTATCATATTCTTCGGGCAGCAGAAAGGGTAGAAGTGTCAGAAATCACCATTGTTCTGTTTGGAATATTGATGATCACATTCTCCAGGTCCTCCTATGGATCGACGACTACTTTGTATTTTTGTAAGGAAGTAATGGCCCCAAGCGATGCTTTTACATCATGGTTTGAGGCTCAGCCAAGGCTACCCCTTGTAACTCTTGAAAAGTAGGATCTGCTTTTGACTCATTCCCTTTGGCCTTATTCCCTTTCCTCTTAGCCTTCATCTACTATATGGTAGAAAGCTTGAAATGATCGGACATTATCTCGATTACGCATAAAATTTCCTCGGGCATTAATGGATGAAAAAATAGGTGTCTCCTATAGAACAATTGACACGTCGAAGTGCCCACTACTATGGCCAAAATATGCTTACTAAGGGACAATGGGTTAACTTAAGTATCAAAAACCTCATTCAACAATGGAGTTAGCCTCAGTCTTATCTCTCCCAGAACAGACCTCCAATTCCTTTGAGGAGGAGACAAGCTCAAAATATACGATGCTACTAGTGGTGTCGAATGCTTATTGGGAAATAGATATGTAAAATGGAAGAAAATTAGCCCCATTCAATAAAAGTAATAACAAATAACAATGAAGAAAATCACTCACTCGATGGACTCCAATGCTCAGGGATTCGACCAGCTCCAACTAACTCAAAGATTGTCTCACCCCTCACAAAGAAATTGAACTTTAGCCAATCTCCTCTATCATTTGTTGTAAGCCTCAGTACTAGATGATCCTTCTTATGGTGAAGATACAAGTGATACATCATCTTATTGTTCAGTTGTTCATTGAGATAGTGAGTGTGTGACAGAACTCTCACTCCAAAATCAATACCCAGCTCAAATTCCATACACCCAATCGAAAATAATATCCTCCAAGTGTTGGGCATCAACTGTGAGGGAGCCAACTCATAGTGATTCAGAACCTTCTAGACTAACCTAGGCACTAGGAATCTCAGTCTATCAGAAAAGGACGTTCATAAAATCCGATCAACCAATGGACCTTATAGTCAACCCTTTTACTCGATGTGGCGAACCTAACCTCTATCGACGGAAGAAACCTATACCAAAGCCTCATTTCCCTCATCGATTGCTGGGTCACTTGACTAGTAAGGTTTCTGGTAAAAATATTTATTGGTTCACTTATGCTCCGAGTCCCACTCGACTCCCCCAAAGTAGGTAAAGTCTTAACTGGTCTAAAATCTTTGGGTACTCCTAAAGATGGCTCAACTATTTTCAGTGTCCTAGCCTTACCTTAACGTCCATACGACTATTCAAAATCAATTTCTTCCCCAAAAGACTCACTTAAGGATCTAAAGCACCTATTAGGAGACTTAGAATGCATCTTAATATGGGTATCACTTGATCCTACCTCGCTCTCACTCGACATCATTTCAGTCGACCCATAATACATCTTCCAATTATCAACTAAATACCTGAGATTTTACGCCCTAAAGATCTAACAAAATTAAGTCCATAAATACAATTATTTCTACACTATCAAAGCCTTGAATATCTAGCTACTAAGAAACCTCAAGAACAATATGAATCTACCTAAGAACACTTTGAAGGAATTGAAGAACAAGGGAATAAAAGTGAGAGAGTACTATGAAGGTTGGAGAGCTCGCTTAACTTGCAAAATAAAAGTGATTCTTTGAAATGAGACAAATGAGCCTCTGAAGCCCACCTATGACCATCTCTTAAATAGAGCCTAATTTTCCCTCTTAAAATGGCATCGAAACACGCATTAAGGCTACAGTTGTGAGCTTTCAAACGAAGGCCCATCCCCTAAACACGTATCTTAACTGGGCCTAGTAAGAGGAATGGTGGGAGAAAACACACCGTCGTCTGAGGGCATTCTGGCCTCACCTGAAAATGAAGTTTTGGTCGCATGGGAGAGGTTGACCTTCAAAATCCGTGACCAAGATCAGAAATGACCATGATCTTTAGATAACATAGGAATGCACTTATTGATCTCAAACAGACCTAATCCAGAATATGGAAAGGTATCCGTTGGCATCTAAAGATCATGACTTCTTCACCAGATTGCATGGAATGACTGACACATTTTCCAATTGACTTGGAAAGGTATCCGTTGGCATCTAAAGGCCTTTCTCTCATCCAGAATATCTGAATGATGATCATATATTTCAGAAGATATATATTAACCGTCATCCCTCCAGAAGATATCAAATGACCTCTCTCTGATCCAGATGATATTGAGAGATATCTATCTTGTCCGGACAACATAGCATGGTCCTTGCTCTAGCAGAAACCTAAGAACCACCAACTAGTTTAGCTGGCACGATCTCCAAACAACAGGTAAAAGTGTTTATCATCTATACAACAGACCACGTTTGTGAATAAAGGCACAAAAGCAATATTAGTCAACATAGGGATTCCAATCGACATGGCGACTCTAAGTCACGCAGTTGACTCTACCCACATTCAGACTTTGTTAACAAATATCACAGACCGCACCAAGGTCCCAGTTGACACCAAGCATTTGGTAACTAATAGTGAAGACCCGATGTAGGAGCAAAATAGGATTTCCTACAATGCCAATAACATCAGCGACCACGACACTGTTGAGCTCGCAGCTCGTAGAAACTACGGATTAGTCCGTGGGGGACTAATATGAGAATAAAAGAGTCGCCACCCAGTATAAGACACTGGGAATGATTTAAGGTTGTACTACACGCATCGCAAGGTGTGAACTTAAACCCGTTTAGGTTCGAAATAGTCCCTTACTAATGCCAGTATAATATTCACACTAAAATAAGGATCCACATATCTTATAATGGCATACAACAGTTATAACATCCATGAAAGCAATGATAAAATAGAGTAACAAACAAAATAAACTAAGCTTGATATATGTTGGATCCGGTCGGATATAAATATATTGTCCATTCTGTTAGACAATTATGACCCATAGCGTCACTATTTGTAAAAGACATTGTGGTTTTTGTACAAATTAACTATGTAGCAATGGAAATTGCATTTTATCATTTTGTAATTTGATTACTTAAATATATAAATGATAAAAGTCCTTATGATTAGTTCCGGATTGCAAGATATGAGACAATATCAATCCATAACTGTTTAATCATTAAATATCCTTAGTCGTAGTATTATCGAGACTGGACATCGATAATGCGGAATAGACTAGTATTGCACTTGTGCATGTTATGGAAGCGTAACAGCATAGTTCTCATATATTTAAGTATTGGATACTTATGCAAGTGTGATAGGAGGTTGTGTTTACCGATGGTACGGAAACAGCTTCGCTCTGGATAGACCCCGCAGAATCCCATTGGTAGTATGACTATGTGTCTTTGGGAATCCGCATCAGGGTAGGTGTATTTGGTCTTAACCTGAGACTTGCATCGCTAGTACTTGCGACAATCAATACGCTTTGGCTTTGGTCGTCCAGGACTTTAACAGGTTCTGTGTACGCCTCTTCTGGGTTTATTGAGAATCGTAGTGTATTGGGTGTCATGTCAAGACGGAAGTATCACTTCAGTTATATGGAGATGATGATCACGCAGGGATACAGAACTAGTACTCTAATTGGTTGCAACCATCAGGATAATATGACAAGGTCATGATTATCCGATTAAAGAGACCAGTTGCTTGTGATCTGATATATGATTCGTACGGGGCATACACTATTCCAGCCCCAGGCCTTGCATATGACATCCGATACTGGATCGTAATATGCAATACTACATATACTACGCCTGATAAAGATTATATATTCCATTAAGAATATTTCTGGAGAATTGGGTAGGCACGGTGCTTTGCTAGAAGCCAACCATGTCTCGTAAATTGGTAAAAATATAGTACGAGGTACGTACGTGTTCGGATAGTCTGACGACCGAATTTACTGTAAATATATCCAAGGATCTCTTGGGTCGCTTCCCGAAGATTCACCGATGATGTATGATTCGAACATAATTAATCTGGGATTAATTACGGAGAGATTTTATCTAGGATAAAATACTATTCGAAGAGAGAGAACGATTAATTTGGAAATTAATCGATAAAATAATATATTCGATATATTAAACGAAATTAGATTTCGACGCGGAATTAAAATTGGATTTTAATTCGGGCAAACGAATTAATTTAGAATTAATTCACGAGCGACGTGAATAGTAATTTTACTTGGCATAATTATTTAATTAAATTTGATTTAATTAGGTCGCAACAGAAAATTCGTTAATTTGAAATTAGCGAACCTGAGCCCAGGATGTGTTGCGGGCCCACTCAGATTTTGAATCAAGTGGGGCCCACATGTCACATCACATGTCACATCACTAGTCATTCTTTCACCTTTTTGGTGATGGAAGTTAGTGAGGATTTTTGGTGATGACTTATTCCTCGCTCAAGCTTGATTTGTTGTTGGCATATACCAACTTTGGTATATCATTATTTTAATTTTTGAAATTAAAATACAAGTCAACAAAATCAACTTGCTCACTCTCTCTCTCATTCACGGTTTCAACAAAGAAAAACATTTTCCCTCTCTTTTGCTCTCATTGCCGAGAGTTGCAAGGAAGAAGATAGAAAATTTGTTGCAAATTTTCTAAGTGCTAGCACACTAAAGGAATCATCCAAGGTGATAGGGAAACCATCTCAAAAGCTTGGAATCAAAGAACAAAGCTTGGAGCTTGGATTCAACATTCAAAGAGGAAGCTTGGAGACTTCTCAAAGGCGAAAGGTTTTGTATTCAACACCTCCAAAATCCGATCAAAGTAAGTTTAATTCCGCTATTCTTACTTTCGTATTCACATTATTTTATTGCTTTATATGATCTTGGGAATGCCTTAGAAACCAACAATGGTATCATGGTGCCTAATGAGCATGAAATATACTTAGGGTTTATATACTAAAATTTGGGTAAATTTGATTTGAGCATGTTTTAATCAAATTGTTTGTTTGAGTATGCTTGTATGTTAATAAATTGGAGTTATGCATGATCAATTTGTAAAAAAAAAATTAATTGGATTAATTTTGCCTAAAATGCTAGGCTTGGCCGAATGCTTCATAACCCTAATGTCATGGTATTTTTTGTTCTTTTGATCATTGGATGAGTTTAAAGACTTGGGATAAATTGATTAATGATTTAATTGGATTGAAATCGAAATCGGTTTTTAAAATCCCTCAATGCCGTGAGCTTCAAAGCATGTATTGATGATGAATAAGCATGATTAATTAATTAGATTAGTATTTTGGAAATGTTAATTTAAATAAGTTAATCATGGCTAAGCACTTTAATTAATCAAATCATGATATTTGGAATATTAAAATTTAATTAGTTGGGCTTAATTTAGAATTGGGCTTAAAATGTTGTATTTGGGAGTAATGGGCTTGGTTGGGCCAAGTTGGTTTAGGTCAATTGGATTGGATCCAAATTGGACCTAAATCATTCCATTAAGTACAAATATGACAAATGGGCCTTTTATGTTTAATTGGGCCTAATGGGCCGAAATTGGTTTCTTGGCAAATAAGGTGATTCCTTAATTGGGCTTTGGTATTTGGGTTTGACCCATATTGACCAAAGTCCATGCCTTAAGAAATTAATTGAAAGCCCATTGAACTTTAATTAAACGACATTGGATGTTAATTGGGCTTTGAGACCCATTTGGATTAGATTTGGAATCTAAGTCGAAAAGGCGTATTAAAAGTGTAGTTATTTAATTTGGAATTAAATAAAGAATTAGTATTGAATACGAATTAAATTAGATTTAAATTGTAGTTCGATATAATTCAAAAATTCGTACTTTGAGTACTTATTCTTAAGTTGTTTGAACATTGGATGATCACTTTATTCAAAGATTAATTAATTGGATTAGATTGATTGAATAACATACTTTATGTGAATACATGGATGTGTTGAATGAATAATGTATATCGGATGGATATTAGAAGGGAAATGTCAATTTTGGAAATTGTTGTAAATTTAGAATTTATTAAATTGGACCTATGTGTCCAGCTTTATCTCTCGATTCTTTGTAATTCTCTTCTCACCTAATTCCCCTCAATGTTAATGAGGTTTTGATGAGCGGAAAAATATCAATATTTACCGCCCCTTTAACTTAATATTTTGTTTAGTTTCTCGGGTTTGATGAATGTTTTGATGTGTTTTAGTTTATTTTGCAGATAAAATAATATCGGTCTCAATGAAATCATTTAGGATGAAATATGGGTCAAATAAGGGCAATTATTGGACTTGATATATTAATTTTGGAGATTGGAAACTTGAAAGGGCGTTTTGACGAAGTGCAGTTTTGGAAATTCCAGTTTTGCGCATCTGTCGTATTTTGGGCATAACTTTTTACTCAGATATCGGATTGAGCTGATTCAAGTTCCAGATTAAAGAAGACTCAAAGATCTACAACGTTTAAAGAGAAAATATTTTCTAATTCTGAAGATTTCATGACCGAAATTGATGAACCATCCAGAAGTGTGTGGAGTGTAATTATTAAAAGTCATTATCAATCATTTTCAAAGCAAAATATTAATTAATAAATAATTAATAAAAATTATCAAATCACCACCAAACAAGATAAGCAATTAGTGGAGCAATTATGGATTTGGTGGAGTAATTAGTGGAGAAATTAATAATGGATTTGGTGGAGAAATTGATTGATGATTTGATGGTGGCAAAATTTTGCCTATAAATACCAAGCCATTTCATTTGTAAAATTCATACTTTCTTCTTTGAAATTCTTAATGAATAAATAAAAAGATTGTATCTAGTTTGTTTATTTTTAGTTTTCAGTAATTAATTTTCAGTTTCGCACTTTCTTTTCTTTACTTTTCAGTTTTTACTTTCCGCAATTTACTTTTACGCACAGTACTTTTCTTTCTTTAATTTTTAGTTTTTATTTTTTTTTCAGTAATGAGGAGGTAATTTCCCCAGCTAGGGTGAAAGGTAATTCTTTTACTGTTACTATTTAGATTAATCTCCCTTAAAAATAATATATTCACTATTTAAAATACTGATTAATAAAGGATACCGCTATATTGGTCGGTTGGCAATTCAATTTAATCTGGTTTAAACCTGACTAATCAAGGATACCGCCAGATTGGTCGGTTGGTAAATTTTTTTTGGTACCGCCTTTATGGCTGGATTATGGACAAATATTACCGCCTATATGGCTGGTTGGACTTAATTTGACTTAATCAGGATACCGCCAGATTGGTCGGTTGGTAAAATAATATCACAAGTTTATATATTATTTTATGGGAGATATCTAAATTAGTAGTAGTAAAAGTAATTCCTTTTACCTTAGCATTTTATTTTATTTTACTTTTCAGTTTTACTTTATGTCTTTTACTTTTCAGTATTTTTACTTTATGTCTTTTACTTTTAAGTTGTTACTAGTCCTAGTTATGTGTTAGTTATCTGGGGTTGTGATGAATTCTAATATCACCGGTTTATAAGGGGTTATTTTATAGTTTGGGTAATTTAAAGGTTTACTTATTAAGTCTTAAGCTTAATGCTTCTTGTTGTCTGATCACCAATAAGATTGATGTGGTAAATCTAAAATGAACTAGACATAGGGATTTTAGGTTTCAGCCTTAGACTTAATAGCCCACGATCTTCCTTGAGGATAGATAACCCTTTAATAGATTTCCTTACAGGATAGGAATATACCTGTCGGGCGGGGGTAGCCATAATTGGAACTTAAACTTAATGAATCCAGATAATTTGGTTGACATAGACATATGGTTCAATTGGGTTAAACTGGGTATTTGCGTCTGACCATCGACAGAGGCTTTTGCATAATTTAGTGTTCCAGGTTAGTAAACTGATTTATTACACAAACATAAAATAACCACTTCATCTTTTAAATGATATTAGAATGATTCACGACCCTAGATCTTAGTGTCTTTTGTTATTTTTCCTTAGTATTTTCTTTTGTCTTTTTATTTATTTAATTTTGCAAAACCACTTTCAACCAATCAAACAATCATTCTCTTTTACATCTAATTAGATATTTGTAAATAAATAGATTCAATAATTAATAACAACAGTAGGAATTAAGTCCTCGTGGGATCGATATTTTTATACTACTTGAACGATACATGCGCTTGCGTTATACGTGTGTGTTTACGCCGGTCAGGTTTCTTTAATTGTATTATGTAATTGGGTAGAAGTTAGAATAGTGCTAGCCGGGGAGAGGAAATGGAGTGATTTTTTCTAGGAACAATCTAAGAGATATCCATCCGCATATCATTATTAATTTATTTTTGTGCCTTATTATGCTTTTAGAATGCATGCTTAAGGGTGTATGATGAGACCTAACAAAGATAATAAATTGGTTGCCAATTTACGCAAAAAAACCCTCAATAAATATTAAGTGTTTTCCTTCCATTGAGTGATTCTTACTCAAGATCCAAGATTGGCACTAGTTTGTTGGCCAAAGTCAAGACCATTGTCCATCGCAGATGTGTTTGAATCATGAAGGCTTTGTTCTATATCGTATTTCTTGTCCAAGTTGTGATTTTTTGGCCAAAGTCAGGATCACTTTTTGTCCATCGGCATCAATTACGAAGCTTTCCAAAGTCAATGGGTTCCGCTTAACTGGAATCATTAAGCTTGTTCTGCCAAAGCCAAGGCTTAGTTGATTCAGAGGAAAAAGGTTAGGAAAATATATTGGATATATTGGCATATATATTGTATATATGTTTCGGACTTGGAGGTCCACCTACCGGATCTAGGAATTGGATGAGATCCAATTGATCTTAGAGATCTACCTAGTTAAATATCATACAGCTTGTTGGCCAAAGTCAAGGTTATGTGTTATTTAACGAGATCCTAGCCCACTAGGAAACTAGGTTTCCTGAGTACTCAACAGAGGGTTAGAGGCTCGCCGAAAAATAGTGGGAGGCTAGTATTGAATTTGCAATTTTGTTCAAATACTTAGCTTTACGCGCTTTCAAATTATTTCGTCAATTAAATTTATTAGTTGGACTAATATTTCATTATTTTTCTTGTAACATTTAGACTGTACCCATACATCGTTAATGGAATAGTTTGACTATTACGGTTAAGATGACAGGAAAGTTAAGCATTAGGGATAGTGTCTTGGGCGATAATGTCTTTAATGGCACTAACTTTCAAGACTGGGATATGAATCTCAGAATTATTCTCGGATCCGAGAAGTTACTCTACACTATAGAGAGACCTCTTGGGCCTAAGCCCCGACCTGATCAGTTGCTTGAGCTAGAGCTTTGGAAGACTCATAGCGATGACAACACGACTGCTCAATCGGTAATGCTTGCTGCTATGACTCCGCAATTTTGTCATCAAAACAAGGGATTGGATCCCTATGAGATGATGGCGAAGTTGCATGATCTTCACCGATCTAATCTTAGATCGTAAAAATATGAGTTGCAGAAGAAGCTCTTCCGTGCTCGCATGTCAGAGGGTACGTCTGTTGAGCACCATGTGTCACATATGATTGTTGACATTGCGCAGCTTGGACAGATGGGCATCGTCTTCGAGGCTCAGACTTCAGTAGATTTGATATTACAGTCTCTCCCCGACACTTGTAATGGGTTCATCATGAACTATAATATGTTGAACCAAGACCAAACTCTTGGAGAGTTGATGTTCACACTGTGCGAAGCAAAACGAGCTCCTAAAAGGCAAAAAGAGCGAGGCGCGCTTCGCTTCAACATCTCAGACTCCAAGGACTTGGCCTAAGGTGACTGGAGGTGTAAAGAAGAAGAAGAAGAAGAAGAAGAAAGGCAAGGCTAAATCGTCAAAACCTTATGGGAAGGGTAAGGACAAATCCCTAGATGTATGTCTGCAGTGCGGGAAGCGGGGTCACTGGAAGCGTGACTGCCGCGAGTACAAGGCACACATGAAGGAAATCAAAGCGGGCAAGGCACCGGCTTGAGGTATTTTGTTATAGAAATAAACATGTCTACTACTAGTTTTAAAAATTGGATTTTTTTATTCCGGTTGTGGAACTCATATATGTACTGATGTGCAAGATCTGCAGATTAGCAGGAGACTGGCCTCATGAGAGATTGACCTCCGCGTTGGAAATGGGACACGGATCGCCGTTTTAGCCGTTGGCACTTTTGTTTTGGAACTGCCATCGGGGCATGTACTTAAACTTACAGACTGTTATTTTGTACCTAGTTTGACTAGGAATATTATTTCTGTATCTATGTTAGCCCAATGTGGGTATACTTTTGTATTTAGAAACATGGGTGTTTTATGTATAAAAATGATATGGAAATTTGCACTGCTGATGTAAATAATGGTCTTTATATTTTAAATATGAATCAATCTCAAACATATAATGTAACAAACAAAAGGCTTAAAGTAAGACAAAGATGAAACTTATATGAAAGTCATTATCGTCTGAACACATAAACAAGACACGTATATCCACACTTTCAAAGAGTGGGTACTTGGACGGATATGATCCAAATTCATATGACGTCTGCGAATCTTGTTTATTAGGCAAGATGCCTAAATCACCTTTTAGCGATAAAGGTGCACGTGCTACCGAACTGTTAGCTCTCGTTCATAGTGACGTATGTGGGCCCATGTCTAGCCAGGCTAGAGGTGGATATGAATACTTCGTAACCTTTACGGATGATGCATCGCGTTATGGTCGGAAACTTACGAGACACAAGTCGGAAACTTTTGAGAAATTCAAAGAGTTTCGACACGAAGTAGAAAAACAAACCGGCAAAAGTATTAAGACATTATGGTCGGACTGAGGTGGCGAATACTTAAGCAATGAGTTTCTTGATTACTTGAAAGAATATGGTATTCTTTCACAGTGGACTCCTCCCGGAACACCACAATTAAACGGTGTGTCCGAACGGAGAAACCGAACTTTGTTAGACATGGTAAGGTCTATGATGAGTCGCACTGAGCTACCTATTTCCTTCTGGGTATATGCATTGAACATTGCAATACTATTTTGAATAAGGTTTCGTCAAAGTCTGTTCAACAGACTCCGTATGAAATATGGACAAGAAAGAAACCGAGTTTCTCATTCTTGAAGATTTGGGGTTGCTGGGCATACGTCAAACGTTTGGAATGTACCAAACTTGAACCCAAATCGGATAAATGCCTATTTGTAGGATATCCTAGGGAAACCAAATGATATTACTTCTATCACCCACAATAGAACAAAGTATTTGTTGCTCTACATGCGGTTTTCCTTGAGAAGGAATTCCTAAATGCAGTGATAAGTGGGAGGAAAGTAGAACTCGATGAAAATCGGAGTGATACTATTCCTGGCAAAGAATCCTTAACGGAACATGAACAGTTCATCAGGGATGAAATTGTACCACAATCTTCGAATACACAAGGACCGCGTAGGTCGGAGAGAGTCAGAAAATAACCTGAGAGGTATGGGTTTATGATCTCACCTAATGTGGATATTAATCTTATTGAGGAAGATGAGCCGGCTACGTATGAGGAAGCGATACAAGGTATCGACTCCGGTTTATGGCAAGATGCCATGAATTCCGAAATGGATTCCATGTACACCAACCAAGTTTGGACATTGGTTGGTGCACCAGAAGGCGTAAAGCCTATTGGTTGCAAGTGAGTCTTCAAGAAGAAGACTGACATGGATGGCAACGTACAAACGTACAAAGCTAGGCTTGTAGCGAAAGGGTATCGTCAATGACATGGTGTCGATTACGACGAAACATTTTCACCCTTTGCCTTGATTAAATCCATTAGGATAATGCTTGCTATTGCTGCATATTTCGATTACGAGATATAGCAGATGGACGTCAAAACCGTTTTCCTTAACGGAAACCTTTTGGAGGATGTTTATATGAAACAGCCTGAAGGTGTTTTCGTACCAAGACTTGCAAACAAGGTTTGTAAGTTAAATCGGTCCATTTATGGATTGAAGCAAGCATCGCGTTCTTGAACCAACGTTTTGATGAGATCATAAAAGAATATGATTTCGTTCAAAACGAGGATGATCCTTGTGTATATAAGAAGGTTAGTGGGAGCGCACTGACATTCATTGTCCTTTACGTTGATGATGAATTGCTTATTGGCAATGACATTCCCATGTTAACATCGGTGAAAGCTTGGCTTTCATTAAATTCTCCATGAAGGATCTGAGAGAAGCATCCTTTATTCTAGGAATAAATATCTACCGGGATAGATCTAGAAAGCTGCTTGGACTCTCCGAGAGCACATACATTGACAAAGTGTTGAAGAGATTCAACATGGATCAGTCCAAAAGAGGACTATTGCCAGTGTCACATGGCGTCACTCTATCTAAGGACATGTGTCCTAAAACTCAAGATGAGAGAGATAGCATGAGTCAGATACCGTTCACCTCGGCAGTCAGTTCGATCATGTATGCCATGATATGTACACGCCCTAATATCTCGTATACTTTGAGCATGTGTAGTCGCTATCAGGCCGATCCAGGTGAAGGTCACTGGATGGCGGTTAAGAATATCCTTAAGTATCTTAGATGAACTAAGGATGATCTCTTAATCTATGGAGATGAAGAACTTGAGGTAACTGGGTATACTGACCAAGTTTCCAAACCGATAAAGAAGACTATAAGTCACAATCTCGGTACATATTTTGTTTGAACAACGGAGCAGTAAGCTGGAAATCTTCCAAGCAAGAGACTATTATCGATTCAACAACAGAAGTGGAGTATATTGCTGCAGTTGAAGTAGCAAAAGAGGTAGTTTGGATCCGTAAATTCCTAATTGGATTAGGAGTAGTTCCGTTAGCAGCTGAGCCCGTTCCATTGTATTGGGACAGTAACGGGGCTGTAGTGCAAGCTAAGGAACCGCGGTCTCATCAACGATCCAAACATGTTCTTCGACATTTCCATCTGATTCATGAGATCATACATCGCGGCGATGTGAAGATCGAGAAGGTCGCATCAGAGGACAACATTGCAGATCTGCTGACGAAAGTTATTCCTCAGAAAAAGTTTGAGCGACATGTATATATTTCAGGTATTAAATGCTTGAGTGACTGGCTATAGGCCAAGTGGGAGATTGTTAGACAATTATGACCCATAGCGTCACTATTTGTAAAAGACATTGTTGTTTTTGTACAAATTAACTATGTAGCAATAGAAATTGCATTTTATTATTTTGTAATTTGATTACATAAATATATAAATGATAAAAGTCCTTATAATTAGTTCCGGATTGCAAGATGTGAGACAGTATCAATCCAAAACGGTTTAATCCTTAAATATCCTTAGTCGTAGTATTATCGAAACTGGACATCGATAATGCGGATTAGACTAGTATTGCACTTGTGCATGTTATGGAAGCGTAACAACATAGTTCTCATATATTTAAGTATTGGATACTTATGCAAGTGTGATAGGAGGTTGTGTTTACCGATGGTACGGAAAAAGCTTCGCTCTGGATAGACCCCGCGGAATCCTATTGGTAGTATGACTATGTGTCTATGGGAATCCGCATCAAGGTAGGTGTATTTGGTCTTAACCTGAGACTTGCATCGCTAGTACTTGCGACAATCAATACGCTTTGGTTTTGGTCGTCCAAGACATTAACAGGTTCTGTGTACGCCTCTTCTGGGTTTATTGAGAATCATAGTGTATTGGGTGTGATGTCAAGACGGAAGTATCACTTCAGTTATATGGAGATGATGATCACGCAGGGATACAGAACTAGTACTCTAATTGGTTGCAACCATCGGGATAATATGACAAGGTCATGATTATCCGAAAAGAGACTAAATATTTGTGATCTGATATATGCTTCGTACGGGGCAGACACTATTCCAGCCCTAGACCTTGCATGTGACATCCGATAATGGATCGTAATACGCAATACTACGTATACTACGCCTGAAAAAGATTATATATTCCATTAAGAATATTTCTGGAGAATTGGGTAGGCACAGTGCTTTGCTAGAAGCCAACCATGCCTCGTAAATCGATAAAAACGTAGTACGAGGTACGTACATGTTCGGATAGTCCGACGACCGGATTTATTGCCAACATATCTAGGGATCTCTTGGGTCACTTCTCGAAGATTGACCGATGACGTATGATTCGAACATAATTAATCTGGGATTAATTACGGAGAGATTTTATCTAGGATAAAATACTATTCGAAGAGAGAGAAGGATTGATTTGGAAATTAATCGATAAAATAATATATTCGATATATTAAACGAAATTAGATTACGACGCGGAATTAAAATTTGATTTTAATTCGGGCAAACGAATTAATTTAGAATTAATTCGCGAGCGACGTGAATAGTAATTTTACTTGTCATAATTATTTAATTAAATTTGATTTAATTACGTCGCAACGGAAAATTCGTTAATTCGGAATTAGCGAACCCGAGCCCGGGATGTGTTGCGGGCCCACTCGGATTTTGAATCAAGTGGGGCCCACATGTCACATCACTAGTCATTCTTTCACATTTTTGGTGATGGAAGTTAGTGAGGATTTTTGGTGATGACTTATTCCTCACTCAAGCTTGTTTTTTTGATGACATATACCAACTTTGGTATATCATTATTTTAATTTTTGAAATTAAAATACAAGTCAACAAAATCAACTTGCTCCCTCTCTCTCCCTCATTCACGATTTCAACAAAGAAAAACACTTTCCCTCTCTTTTGCTCTCATTGCCGAGATTTGCAAGGAAGAAGATAGAAAATTTGTAACAAATTTTCTAAGTGCTAGCACACTAAAGGAATCATCCAAGGTGATAGTGAAACCATCCCAAAAGCATGGAATCAAAGAACAAAGCTTATAGCTTGGATTCAACATTCAAAGAGGAAGCTTGGAGACTTCTCAAAGGAAAAAAGTTTTGTATTCAACACCTCCAAAATCCGATCAAAGTAAGTTTAATTCCGCTATTCTTACTTTCGTATTCACATTATTTCATTGCTTTATATGATCTAGGGAATGCCTTAGAAACCAACACCTTCATATCCAACCGGACTTTTAGGAAGTCTGGTCGGACTTACTACATAATTAAAAGATTTATAGAAGCGGGACTATATCCAAATACATTCAAAGAACAATTATGATAATGCTAGTAACAAAGGAATCAATAAAATCACCATAACATAGTCCTGGTCTCATGGAGACTTGGCCGGATATAAATAAAGCATGTGGAAATTTTCTTATGTCCGGCAAGACATAGTGTAAGTGAGGCTGGACATACTATGTATCCAAAAACACATATCAATTTTCAACAATAAATCATATGACGATTAAACAATCAGAAAATAAACAACTATAATGGTAATGGAGAAAAATAAGAAGCATGATAGACATAGAGGAAAAAATGCAACAACGATAAAGATAACATTAAAATCGTGCACGTCGCTTTTATGTGGTACGTGGAGTTATATCCTGAGTGCAAACTATACTGCCATCCATTCGGAATCGGCTTTGGAATCTACTTCCAGGTTTCCATCCTATATACCACAGAAATACAACGGCCATATGTGGACAAATGTTGGGCTGGATTTGTAGTTTGACATATGCACGTCCGGCCGGAAGAGTTTTATGTCTGGCAGGACAAGCGGCGTCAATTCAATAAACTATAAAACTTAAGGCCCTAATGTCTTACTCTCAGGTTTAGATTTGGCTCCAAAAACACCTCTAAAATTTCATTTTGGTTGCTGGATCTTGCTGGGAATTTGAGACTTATGGTCTTTTTTTACTTATTTGGATTTTTTTTGTTTTAAGGAAAAAGTCTTTAAAAAAGGTCATTGGCTTTACGCTTTGGTGTTCTTTTTTATAGTGCATAGGGTTTAGGATAAAAATAAAAGGATCGGGTCGTTATGGAATTTGTTTTAATAAGGAAAGTGAAATTTGACTAAGAAGGAAAAAGATTGAATCCTTCAGTAAAATTGGAAACTGATACATATCCGGCCTAACTTGTAGGATACCTAGCTGGATTTGCTGTCAATCGCCGGCCAGACGCTGAGGTCATCCGGTCGGGTTTGGGTGGACAAGTCTGGTTGGATGTAGATGACATTCAGTCAATTTTTGGCTATTTCGTTTTCATCGAGCATTAAATCTTACACTTGTTCAAACTTTTCAGGTGTGTTCCTATAAGAGACTCATCATCGGGCTATGTGCAAGAATGCAGTGTCTACAATCTCCCCCCTTTTTTGTAGGCTTTTACAGTGTGTGAAAATGAAAAATCTATCAGTGTGTGAAAATGAAAAATCTATCAAAGTCATGTATGTATTCTTGCTTACCTAACTTATTTGGTATCGTCGGACTTACCTTGCTCAGTGGTGGTTTGTTTGTGAATAGACAGAAAATAATTAATTGGCACTCAAGACTCTGATGCTCGAATTGGTTGAACTGAGAATCGACATTCGGGCCTCCGATGCTCGGATCGATTTAATTGAGAATCAGCACTATGGCCTCCGATGCTCGGATCAGTTGAACTGAGAATTGGCACTTGGCCCTCCAATGCTTATACGGTTGAATTGAGAATCGATATTTGGGCCTCCGATGCTCAGATTGATTGAACTGAGAATCAAAACTTGGGATCCTCGATGGCTGTGAGATTTGAGAGATTCATTGATCTCTGCTTCCATGATTAATGAAATCATAAGTTGCCAAAAGATTGATGTTCCCAATCCAAACCACATTGACATTCTAAAATCCAAATGTCTTTGATGTTCCAAGCCCAGTGGCGCTCAAAATCCATCTGGTGTGCTACTTTTCCAATCTTTCCAACTCTATCGGTGTTCCAAATCCATTTATCAATCTAAATCTAGTTGCATTCCAACTCCATTCCCAATTCCAATTATAAGTTTGTTGTTATTTAAATTCATTTCCAAATTCATTAGTGCTCCAAATCCATTTCCAATTCCAAAATCCAAAAGTCCGTTTCCGATTTGTTTTCAATTCCAAATTTCCAATTCCAATTTCCAAGTTTGTCTAGCTTTCCAAATCTATTTGGCTTTCTAATTCACATTCCAAGTCTTTCTAACTTCATCGATGGTCTACATCTATTTTAGTGTTCCAAGTCTAATGGTTTTCTAAATCCATTTGGCTTTATAAATTTATTGGTGTTCCAAGTCCATTGGTATTCCAAATCCATCGGTATTCTTTTTCCTTTGGCATTCTAATTCCAACAGTGTTATAATTCTATCGTTATTCCAAATCAGTTTCTAATTTTAAATCCAAATTTATCACCATTCCAAATTCATTCGTGTTCCAAATCTATTGGTGTTGCAAGACCATTTCCAATCCTTTTGGCATTCTAAAGCATTTGGCATTCCAAGTCCTTTAGTGTTCCAATCCTATTGGCATTCCAATACCATTTTCAATCCTTTTGGCATTCCAAAGTCATTAGCGTTCCTAGTCCTTCAGTGTTCCAATCTTATTAGTATTCTAAACCCATCCAGCTATCCAAACCTGTCAATATTCTCATCCAATTGGTATTCTAAATCCGTTGGTGTTCCAAATCCTTTGACTTATTTTATCTTTCAGGGCGATCTTTTTCTTAAATTCCTTTGTTGTCTGAAGCATTCCAAAACTTATATTTGCTCCAAGATTTTTTCCATGTTGTAGGCATTCCAAAACCCAATTTTTCCAATCTAAAGGCATTCCAAAACATGATGTTGTAGGCGTTTCATAAACAACCTAATCATGCATAAAGAAATAACTTTCTATCGACTAAATCATGCTTTAATAACAAATAAATAACCTACGAACTACAACATGCTCAAGCACAAGTTTGGATGAGACGAAATACGTGTCTCTTAAGTGGTACGTGGCGTTGTATCCCGAGTACAAACCGCACTAACGTCCATTCGGATTCGGCTACGGAATTTACTTCTGGGTTTCCATCCTATATACCACAAAAGGGAACACATATTCCGTTCATCCAACAATCACATCATGCCTCAAACGACTCTCATGCGATAATATTTTTAAAATAAACCAAATAAATGAAAGATAATAAATAAAAAGGTGCCCTCAGGTCTAACCTCTTTTTTCGTCTCTTGAAGGTGCGTTACACGGCCGTGGGAAGGGTTTATATTCCACAACTTTTCCGGTTCACTAACTCAACGTCTTTCTTCGCTGTTTCACTGTTCGGACTGCTGTTTTCACTCCGTTTCGCTGCTATTTTGTTGTATTTTCTGGTCACTTTTTTTGGTAATTAGGGGACTATTTTGTGGGTTATTTGGACCTGTTTGGGGGCAGTTTCCGTCACTGTTTTGGGCAGTTGTTTGGACTATTTTTCAGTGCAGTTTTGGGATAATTTCTGGACAGTTTTGCGGGACAGTTTTGCGGATTTTACTGGGCAGTTTTGGGGATTTTATAGGGGTTGTTTTGGACAGAATTTTTGGGATTTATAGGGGCTGTTTTGGACAAAAATTTAGGACAGTTTGGTCGCTGATTTTGAGGGCACAAGGGCGTGACTGTTGAGGCTATGAAGAAGGGCAGTGACGTTGACGGTTTTATGTGTATTCGTGAGTAGGGGACAGTGGCGTGAGTGGGGCTATTTGAATGAGAGGTCTTAGCGTGAATGGAGGGCTTATGGTGCGCAGCCTAAGTGAAGGGTTTGGTGGCTAGGGTGGCTGTGGACGTGTGGAAATGTGGGCTGCTAGGGCGTAGTGCGTGATGAAAGGTGGTCTCGTGAGTAGGGTATTTGTGTTGAGTGTAAAGGCTTGTGAGAGGCAGGTGTCTTCTGTGTGGAGTGTAGCGTTGATGTGTTGAAGGAATTCGTGTGGCTGAGTTTTGTGAGTGGAGGGCACAGGTGAGGGCAGATTGCGTGAGTGTGGTGAGAGTGCTTTGTGAGTGTGGTGAAATCGGTCACTGCCGAGAGAGAAAAAAAGCCAAAAGTGAAATCGGTCACTGCAGATGGCGTTGGAAGGTGATTTATTTTAATTAGGAATGTTATTTATGGAATTTTAATTTGGATCTTTTAATTTAGGAATTTAATTTAATTTAAGTTTAATTTTAATTGGTGTTAATTTAATTTGTGACATGCATTTTAAATGTTTTAATTATTTTGGATTGGGCTTGGTTTGTGTCTTACGGGGGTTTGGGATAAGGATGTGCTTTGAAACGGAGGTCCAACAAGCGATTCTGAAGCTACTCCAGCGAGTTAAATCCAACAATGTGTCAATTTCCAACTTTACCCTTCCGACGTCCGTTTCCCGCGGCTTTCACAATCAAAGAGGTAGTGTCTCCATACGAGACTCATCATCGGGACTTACATGTAAAAATACAGTGCTTACAACAGCGTTAATAATACAAGGGGTTTTGAAAGTGTAGTTTAAGTTTTAAGGGCCCGCAGGTAGTCCCTCAAACGTTACTCGACTCCGAGGACATCGCTGAAGGTCAAGTTCATTGGTTTGGTCTTCTTCCTCGAAGGAATCAAATGGTTACTATGTTTAGGAATCTGGTAGGATTTTACTGGGCTATTAGTTTTATTATGAATACGGCTCGTTCTTTGCTCTTTGTGTCTCATTTCTAATGATATTGTTTCTATTGATAATGTTTCCTCACTTCCTCAATGAATACCCTGTGAAAATTACAGTGCTCCTTTATAAATATTCCTTTTGATAAAGAAAAATACTTGTTTAAAGAAAGGGATTATTTGGGAAATTGATTAAGAAGAAAGGCTCTGTATTATGGAAACCAGTTAAAAAGGAAAAAAAATCGAGTCTTTATGCTATTCTAAAACTTGATAAATATCGGCTAGAGTTTAAGAACATCATGTAACGACAGGTAATCTCGACTACTGTTACACTGTGAGAAGAGTGTCACATGATATAAATTATGTTCGGATACATATACTCGCATGAAATGATTTTTGAATGATCGGAAAATTCTTCGGGATTATGATACTAGATGATACAATGTTCCACTTCGGACAGCCCATGGTGTTTGGGCCATAACTTTCTCATACGAACTCCAATTTTTAAAAAAATTTATATCACCGGAAAGCTGAGATCGATAACTATAATTGTTGAGTTGAATATTTTTCCAAATTCGAATCAAAAATAGGTTGAAAATGTAGGTAAAAAATCTGGATGAATAATGACTAAGGATGAATCTAGAGAATTCTTCAATTCTCTCCATTTTTCTAACACTTTTTATTTTAAAAGAATTACAAATTTGTCATTTAACCCTCTATTATATATAGGGGTACTATTCCCAAATATAAAAAAATGTAAGAAGAGAAATGAGGAGGAAGAAGAATGAGAATAAGAAGGATAAGAAAAAGGATAAGAAAAAGAGAACAAGAAACAAAGGCCAAATATTAATGCATCAAGCAAAGAAAGAGTGTAGCAACCATGGGAAGCTTGGAAGATTAAGGAAACAACAAGAAAAGAGGTAAGACCAACTTGACCCCAAATTTGGATTGTGAAATTTTAAAAGTTTGATGCCATGTAAGAGTAATTGGCAAGCTAGGGGATGCATTTAAGTGTTTAGTAAACAAAGAAATATATGGTATGATGACATATCTAAAACTTGGGAATCCTAAGTATTGTGTTAAAAACAAAAATGATTAGATTAAGAGTTGTTTGATGATGAGATGGTGGTATAGAGTATAGGAAATTGAAGTTTAATTAGATAGATTATGTATTGGTTTTGGATGAAGTGTTGGTAATACTCTTGGATAAACTAGATGTGTATAAGCAAGGGTTGGAAAACCTGAAAAACAGGTGCGCGTCGCGACGTGTACTAAAAAATTTAGGCAGATTCATTTTTGAAATATCTGCATCACGACGCTCAAGGACTTACGTCGCGATGCGTATTGGAAATTTTCAGGCATTCGTTTCTGGAATTGAGAGCGTTGTGACGCGTAAGGCTTTGCATCACGACGCGAAGACCAGAATTTCCCCAAAATATTTTTAATTCATTCTAGATTCACCCTAGCATGTTAGAGGCCACCCAAGGGTCTCGTATCAGTTCGAATATATACATTATGACATAATATACGCATGATATGCAGTGAAGTGTTAACGAGTACTTGAATAGATAAATTAGCCTAATCCCGTAACTTTTTCCCATTTCATCTTCTAATGAAGATTGTCAACTATAGATCATCGTAGGAACCATAAATATCTTCAGTGAAGTGAAGTAAGGCTATCGGAACTCCAAATCAGTGAGTGGACACACTTTTCTTAATTTGATTTTACATTATGATTATTTTAAATATCAAACTTACATTTTCTGTGTTTAGGGCGTTAGCCAAGTTTGTTTTGCATTATATTATAATTAAGCATGTTTTGAGAAATATTGTAGAAATAGATGTTTTCAAAATCATGGTTTTATGATTTCGAGGCATGGGGAAAAACCCACCTCAGTATATAATTTGATTCAGATATGGAATTGACGGAGATCACATGTGCACATGTAGAGGACTGGGGGGAAGGCGATACATAACGCCCCAAAATCCTAGTTCAGGACTAGGGATTCCAGATGCCCCTAGATCCTAGATTCAGAGCTTGGAGGGTATAGATCCGCACCCCCAGTTCTAGTCCAGTGGCTTGGGGGACAATGATACATAACGCCCTAAGACTATTAGTTTCAGGGATATGAGTGGCATACTTTGGGGGACGGTGATATGTAACGTCCCAATATCATGGATTTGCACTCTTGGCTCTAGTTAGGCGTATGGGGGGACGGCGATACGGAACGTCCCCATGCGTCAGGTTTTTCAGAGATAGATATCAAATTTTTAGAAAACAATTTTCAGAGATCAGTTTACAGATACAGATACAGATTTCAGAAATAGATTTCATAGAAAATTTTTCTAGAATGGAAAGTTTTCAGAAACAGTAGCAACAAAGGTTTCTAGAAAAATAACTGCTTTTAGAAAAGAAAAGTTAAGTTTTCAGAAAAGATACAATTCATTTTCCAATTTTCATAAAGCATTTCAGACTTCATTTTAAAAACTATCCACTCACATAAATTGTATAAACGGTCTAACCCTCCACTCTCAGTTTCTCTATTTTACAAGTATTCCCGGAGGATAGCTCGAGAGGATAGATATGTTGGTGTTTGCTAAGGTCCCAATATCATTAAACAAGCATGAAACAAATGCGAATACAAATCAACAAAGTTGCGCAATACTCACATTGATCGGTTGAGCGACGCAGGAGGCAACAAAAATCAGTTTTCTGCTCACTGGAACAGCTCATGGCAGTGCAGTTTTGGCCTCCTCCATTCGGCTTTGATCATCAAAGAATTTGAGCTCCAAGCTTCGTCAAACGATTCCCGGCGCATGGGTGGACTTCCCTATCACCTTCACATGTCACTCGGAGTGCTAGCTCTTTTGATTTTTGCCACAAAAAATAAACACTTGCTTCCCTTTTCTTCCTCCAAATACACGGTCAAACCAGTGAGTTTTGAGAAGAAAATATGGCCTGTTGGCCGAATGAGAGAGATAAAAGAAAATGGTTCTAAAATGCGTGAACCAAGAAAGAGAGAGAGATGTTGAAATGTTTTTGGGTTTTAATATCTAATACCAAAAACCAAAAAGTCAAATAGCAATAAAAAATTGTAAATGTCTTTGAAATAACTCCATCAACTCACATCACTCATGAATAGTGACTTGCATCAATCACTCAAAGTGAAAGACATCTATAACTTGATTGACGAATAATGTGACGCTAGATGCGACTAGCGATTTGACGCTTGATTTGACTTGGGTGCCGCACTCGAATTCGAAATGCGAATGCGCTCGCAAATAATCTCGAGCTCGGGTCGCTAATTCCAAATTAATGAATTTTTCGTTGCGTCGTAATTAAATGATTACGCTAGCGAAATCACTATTCACATCGCTAACGAATTAATTCTAAATTAATTCGTTCGCCCGAATAAAATCTAATTTTAATTCCGCGTCGAAATCCAATTTCATATAATATATCGGATATATTATTTAATCGATTAATTCCAAATTAATCGTTATCTCTCTTGAATTGATATTTTATCCCAGATAAAATATCTCCGCAATTAATCCCAGATTAATTTTCTATCTCATCATATTAATCCCAGATTAATAAAAGTGCGAGTCATACATCATCGGTGAATCTTTGGGAAGCGACCCATGAGATCCCCGGATATGTTGGCAGTAAATTCGGTCGTTGGACTATCCGAACACGTAAGTACCTCGTACTACGTTTATACCGATTTACAAGACAAGGTTGGCTTCTAGCAAAGCGCAATGCCTACCCAATTCTCCAGAAATATCCTTCAGGAATAAATGATCTATATCAGGCGTAGTATACGTAGTATTGCGTATGTCGATCCAGTATCGGATGATCACGTGCTAGGCCTGGGTCTGGAATTGTGTCTGCCCCGTACAAAGCACATGTCGGATGTCTGGTAACTAGTCTCCATAATCGGATAAACATGACCTTGTCATTTTATCCCGATGACTGCAGTACTTAAGAGTACTAGTACCGTATCCTACGTGACCATCATCTCCATATGACTGGAGTGACACTTCCGTCTTGACATCACACCCAACACACTACGATTCTCAATATACCCAGCATAGGCGTACACAGAACCTGTTAAAGCCCTGGACGACCGCAACCAAAGTATATTGATTGTCGCAAGTATTAGCGGTGCAAGTCTCAGGTTAAGACCAAATACACATACCCTGATTTCGGACTTCCATAGACACATAGTCATACTACCAATGGAATTCCGAGGGGGTCTATCCAGAGCGAAGCTGTTTCCCGTACCATCGGTAAAACACAACCTCCTATTACACTTGCATGAGTATCATATACCCAAATATATGAGAACTATGTCGTTATGCCCTCACAACGCGCACAAGTTTAATACTAATCTTTTACGTATTTATCGATGTCCGATCTCGATAATACTCTGACTATGGATATTTAATGATTTATCCTTCGTGGACTGATACTGTCTCATATCATTCTCAATCCAGGAACAAATCATAGGGACCTCCTATCATTTATACATCTAGGTGATGTAATCACAAATGATAAGAATGCAATCTCCTTTCTCACATAGTTAATTTGTACAACAACACCATTATCTGTACAAATATTGACGCTATGGGTCATAATTGTCCAACAATCTCCCACCTGGCCTATAGGCAGTCACTCGAGTGTCTGACACCCGAACTATGTACGGTTGGCTCAAACTGCTGAGAAAAGGTTTCGTCAGCAGATTTGCATGATTATCATCTTATGCGATTTATTCGATCATCACATCGCCACGATGTATAATCTAAACGAATTAGATGAATATCGAAGTATGTATCTGGATCGTTGATGAGACCATTAATTCTTTAGCCTGTGCTCAAGCCTAGCTCCGCTACTAATAGAATTATATCTAATCTAATTAGATTTATTATCGACCTAGAAGGCTTCCATTGCTGCTTCAGCTGTAGCAATATCCGCATTTGTTGTTTATTCGGTAACAGTATATTGCTTGGAAGATTTCCAGCTCACTGTTCCGTTACTCAAACTCTGTAGTACCGTTTGTGATTTATAGTCATTTTATCGGTTTAGGAAACTTGCTACAGTGATCCCAGTCACTTCAAATTCTCCATCTCCATAGTTTAAGATAGCATCCTTAGTTCTCTAAGATACTAAGTATGTTCTTAACATCAATCCAGTGACTATCACTTGGATTGGCCTGTTTGTGATTTCATATGCTCAAAGCGTATGAGACACCAGGTCGCGTACATTTTTCAATGTACGATTTCTCAGAGAGTTTTATCGAAAGCTAATCTTTCGCCGATAGTATTTTTATGGGAATATCATTTCCAAGAAATGACATATTTATCATATTTATAGGACAGCCACTGTCAGTGCGCTCCCACTAACCCTCTTATATACACAAGAATCATTTCGTTTTGAATTAAATCATAAACCATTATGATTACATCAAAACAATAATTCTAAGAACCTAACGCCTGCTTCAATCCAAACATGGATCGACCTGCAAACCTTGTTTGCTTGTTATGGTACGACCAAAACCGACATGATATTGTAAACATCCTCCAAAAGGTTTCCTTTTCAGGAAAGCGATTTTCCCGTAAAGCTGACATATTTCATAAATGAAACATGCAGCATTAGCAAGCATTATCCAAATGGATTTACCGTGGCAACAGGTAAAAGGTTGAATCGTAATCAACACAATGTTGATAACGATACTTTTCCGCTAAAAGCCTAGCTTTATACGTTGGTATGTTGCCATCCATGTATGTCTTCCTTGAAGACTGATATAGTACCATTAGGCTCAATGCCTTGCGGTACAACAACTAGTATCCAAACTTGTTGATATACATGGAATCCATTTCGG
Organism: Zanthoxylum bungeanum; assembly: GCA_019454045.1. Taxonomy (NCBI): domain Eukaryota; kingdom Viridiplantae; phylum Streptophyta; class Magnoliopsida; order Sapindales; family Rutaceae; genus Zanthoxylum; species Zanthoxylum bungeanum. Next base: position 88,531 of record SKCR01032202.1, on the reverse strand, counting down.
ACTCATGGCACTTTGCCATAATAGGGAGTCGATACCTTGTATCACTTCCTCATATGTAGTCAGTTGGTATACCTCAATAAGATTGACATCTTTATGAGGTTAGATCAGAAACCCATACCCCAGGTTGTCTTCTGACTCTCTCCGACATACGTGGTTCTTGTGTATTCGAAGATTATTGGAATAGTTTCATCCTTGATTAACTATTTATGTTCAATTAAGATTCGGTGCCTTGACCAGTATTACTCCGATTTTCATCGAGTTTTACTATCCTCCACTTACCACTGCATATCGGTATTTTTCTTAGGAAAACCGCATGGTGAGCAACAATTACATTGTTCTCTAGTGAGTTGTATAAGTACTATATTTATGGTATCCCTAGGATAACCTACAATTGCCACTTATCCAATTTAGGTTTTAGTTTGGTATCATCCAAACATATGCCTATCATTCCTAAATTTTCAGGAATGAGAAACCCGGTTTCTTTCCTGTTCATATCTAATATGAAATATGTCAAACAGATTATTATGGAACCTTATTCAAATTAAGTTATGCACTGTTTATGCTTATCTGTTGAAGGAAATGGTAGCTCAGAGCGACTCATGATTAACCTTATCATGTCCAACAAAATCCGGTTACTCATTTTGGACATTCTCTTTTGAAAGAATACTTTACTCTTTCAAGTATATTAGAAACATATTGCTTAAGTATTTTCCATTACGGTCTAACCATGACGGTTTAATACTTTAGCCGATCTGTTTGTCTATTTCGCGTCGAAACTATAAAAGTTTCCAATTTGTGTTCTTCAAAGAAAACAAATAACCATAACGCGATGCCACATCCGTAAATGTCACGAAATATTCATATCCACATCTAGCCTTGCTAGACATGGGCTCACTTGCTTCACTATGAATTAGGGCTAACAGATCGGTGGCACTTACACTTTTACCAAGTAAAGGTGTTTTAGGCACTTTGCCCAATAAGCTAGATTCGTAGACTTTATTTGAATGGAATCAAATCAGTCCGAGTACCCACTCTTCGAAAGTGTGGATATACGAGTCTTGTTTAATTGTGTCCCAGACAACAATGCCACAAATTAGTTTCTTCTGATCAAATCAGTTTGAGCTATTTGTTTGTCATGTTTATGCGTTTGAGATTTATTTATATTCAAAATATAAATTCTGTTATTCACATCTAATGTGTTTATCTCAATATCATCTTTATATAATAAAACACTTTAGTGTTCTAGAATATAAAGGTTCACCCGCAGCGGGTTAAAACCTGATATAAAGATAATATTCTAGTCAAACTAGTTACATTATAACAGTTTCCTAATTTAGGTACACACCCGAAGGTAGTTCCTAAACTTAGGTATCTACGGTTAAAACATCGACTTTCGTCCCTTTCCAATTCGCATTAATCTCTATTGAAGTCAGTATCCTGTCATAACAGATTCTGAACATCAATACATATATTTTATGTATCACACTAAGTATTTAAAATCCAATTTTAATACTAGTAGTGAACATAATCTTGACAAACTATTTGAAGTCAGAGCCTTGCACCGTCTTCAATTCCTTCATGTCTGCTTTGTCCAAATGGCAGTCACGCTTCCGCGATCCCGTTTGCCACATTTAGGCAGACATTTTGGGATATGTCATTTATCTTCCCAAAAGATTATAATGATTTTGCTTTTGCCCTTTTTACATTTTAGAAGCCTTGGCCAAGCCTTGGACTTCTAGAATATCGAAGTAAGGTGCGCCTTGCGCTACTTGCCTTATTGCAAATTGACTTTATCTCCTTGAGAATAGTCATTAACTCTCCAAGATTATTCATTGCAATTTAGTACTTCTAAGATCTAAATCTAGATCTATGAAAATCCTTCAATTTCATTATCATACTTTAAGGATCTAATCCTTAGTTCTAATCAGAATTAAGGAGTCTACTGCGACAAGTATAATGGATTAAGCACTTAAGTTATCATCACATAAATCTTCCAAAGATTATGCTCGACTATTTTCTTAAATCCGGGCTTTAGGCATAATATGTTATTTTATCAAATAAAGTAACTTATTATTTTTCCAGGACCATCCTGAAAATTTTTTCCCAATTTTGAAAATTAAACCATTTAAATACATTTTCCCTAGGATTATGTTTTTAAATGCCAATCTTTCAATTTTATCTTGATTTAATAGTCCAACTATTTAATCAACGATTGAGGTACTATTATTATAATGATTATTATAGTCCAACTATATTAATCAACTATAATTAATTGTTTGAATATAGTCCAACAATTAATTAAAACAACATTTAATATTAGTCCAACTAACATTTAATTTATTTGACGAATGATATTTGAATGAGCGCGTATGACAAGTAATTAAACGAATATTTCAAATTCAATTCTTGCCTCCCACTATTTTTCGGCGAGCCTCTAACCCTCTGTCGAGTACTCGGGAAACCGTGTTTCCTAGTGGGCTAGGATCCCGTTAAATATCACACAATCTTGACTTTGGCCAACAAATTGTATGATAATTAACTAGGTAGATCTCTAAGATCAATTGGATCCAATCCAATTCCTAGATCCAGTAGGGGGACATCCAAGTCCGAAACATATATCTTATATATGCCAATATATCCAATATATTACCTAACCTTTTTCCTCTGAATCAACTAAGCCTTGGCTTTGGCACAACAAACTTAGTGATCCCAGTTAAGCGCGACCCATTGACCATGGAAAGTTTCGTAATCAATGTCGATGGACAAGAAGTGGTCTTGACTTTGGCCAACAAACCACAACTTGGACAAGACACCGATATGGAACAAAGCCTCGTGATTCAACACATCCTCGACGGACAAAGGCCTGACTTTGGCCAACAAGCCAATGCCAGTCTCGGATCTTGAGTAAGAATCACTCAATGGAAGGAAAAACGCTTAATATTTTGCGAGGGTTTTTCGAGTGCAAATTGGCAACCAATTATTATCTTTGTTAAGGTCTCATCATCATACACCCTTAAACATGCATTCTAAAACACATAATAAAGCGCGTATGAATAAAATAATAATGATATGATGCGGATGGATACTTTACACATTGATCCTAGATCAAATCTCTCCATTTCTCTCTCTCCCCGCTAGCACATGTATCACTTCTACCCGACCCGTACACTACACTTCTAAAGAAACCTCATTTACATTGAGGGGAAATAGGTGAGAAGAGAATACAAAGAATATGAGGTGATAAGGCTGGACACGCAGGTCCAGTTAATAAATCAAATTTATTACAACAATTTCTAAAATTGCCCCACCCATCTAATATCCATCCGATATACATTATTCATGCATCGCAACCATGTATTCACACAAGCATATTATCAATCAATAATCAATTAATTAATCTGATAATTAGTGACCATCCAATGTTCAAACAACGATTTGATTTTGTGCGAGTCAAACTCATTTTTGCGAATAAGTACTCAAAGTACGAATTCTCGAATTAAATTAACTACATAATAAATCCAATTCAATTTGTATTTAATATTAATTCGCTATTAATTCCAAATTAAATACTACACTTTATTAACGAACCTATACGACTTAAATTCCAAATTTAATCGTTACGGGTCTCAAAGCCCGATAACGTCCAACGTTAATTTAATTAAAGTCCAATGGGCTTTTAATTAATTTCTCAAGGCGTGGACTTTTGGTCAACTATAGTCGAACCCAATAACCAAAGTCCAATCGGGAATTACCCCATAAGCCCAGAAATCAATTTTGGCCCATTAGGCCCAATTAAACTTTAAAGGTCCATTTGTCACATTTGGGCTTTATGGATGCGTTTTGGGCCCAATTGGATCCAACCAATTTTGCCTAAACCCAACTTGGTACAACCAAGCCCAATAGCCCAATTACAACACACACAACCCAATCCAATTTAAGGCCCAATATAATTAAATTACCAAATTCAAATTCCAAATTCCCAATTTAATTACATTAAGTGTATTACATAATTAATCACCCAAGTTAACATTTCTAAAACATTAATTTACACAATCAATCATGCTCAATTACAACAAAATATGTCCAACACATTTCATCAAAAATCAAACCAAACATGCTTCTTCACTCTCGGCAATGGAGGGTAATTTTATGTCCGATTCGGTTTCAATCCAATTAATTCCACAATCGACATTAAATCAACATCCTCAATCATTTCAAGTCATCCAATGATCAACGAAACAAAAATTACCAAGAATTTAGGGCACTCATGTATTCGGCCAACAACACGAAATTTGGGGAAATATGTTCCAAACACAATTTCATCAAATTGATCCAATCAATCTTCAATTAAAACACATTTAAGCATACTAATTCATCCAATTTCATTATACATGCTCAAAATCAATTTTACCCAAATTTTAACCCTAAACAATTTTCATTCTTTAACCTCGCTCTGATACTATTGTTGGTGTTTGCTAAGGTCCCAAGATCATTAAACAAGCATGAAACAAATGCGAATACAAATCAACGAAGTTGCGGAATACTCACATCATCGGTTGAGCGACGCGGGAGGCAACAAAAATCAGTTTTCTGCTCACTGGAACAGCTCACGGCAGTGCAGTTTTGGCCTCCTCCATTCGGCTTTGATCATCAAAGAATTTGAGCTCCAAGCTTCGTCAAACGATTCCCGGCGCATGGGTGGACTTCCCTATCACCTTCGCATGTCTCTCGGAGTTCTAGCTCTTTTGATTTTTGCCACAAAAAACAAACACTTGCTTCCCTTTTCTTCCTCCAATTACACGATCAAACCAGTGAGTTTTGAGAAGAAAATATGGCATGTTGGCCGAATGAGAGAGATGAAAGAAAATGGTTCCAAAATGCGTGAACCAAGAAAGAGAGAGATGTTGAATTGTTTTTGGGTTTTTGTATATCTAATACCAAAAACCAAAAAGTCAAATAGCAATAAAAAATTGTAAATGTCTTTCAAACAGCTCCATCAACTCACATCACTCATGAATAGTGACTTGCGTCAATCACTCAAGTGAAAGACAATTATCACTTGATTGATGAATGATGTGACGCTAGATGCGACTAGCGATTTGACGCTTGATTTGACTTGTGTACCGCACTCGAATTCGAAATGCGAATGCGCTCGCAAACAATCTCGGGCTCGGGTTCGCTAATTCCAAATTAACGAATTTTCCGTTGCGTCGTAATTAAATGATTACGCCTAGCGAAATCACTATTCATGTCGCTAAAGAATTAATTCTAAATTAATTCATTCACCCGAATTAAAATCTAATTTTAATTCCGCGTCGAAATCCAATTTCGTATAATATATCGAATATATTATTTAATCGATTAATTCCAAATTAATCGTTATCTCTCTTTAATTGATATTTTATCCCAGATAAAATATCTCCGCAATTAATCCCAGATTAATAAAAGCGCGAGTCATACGTCATCGGTGAATCTTTGGGAAGCGACCCATGAGATCCCCGGATATGCTAGCAGTAAATTCGGTCGTCGGACTATCCGAACACGTAAGTACCTCGTACTACGTTTATACCGATTTACAAGACAAGGTTGGCTTCTAGCAAAGCGCCATGCCTACCCAATTCTCCAGAAATATCCTTACTGGAATAAAGGATCTATATCAGGCGTATTATACGTAGTATTGCGTATGTCGATCCAGTATCGGATGATCACGTGCTAGGCCTGAGCTGGAATTGTGTCTGCCCCGTACGAAGCACATATCGGATGTCTGGTAACTAGTCTCCATAATCAGATAAACATGACCTTGTCATTTTATCCTGATGACTGCAGTACTTAAGAGTACTAGTACCGTATCCTACGTGACCATCATCTCCATATGACTGGAGTGACACTTCTGTCTTGACATCACACCCAACACACTACGATTCTCAATATACCCAGCATAGGCGTACACAGAACCTGTTAAAGCCATAGACGACCGCAACCAAAGTATATTGATTGTCGCAAGTATTAGGAGTGCAAGTCTCAGGTTAAGACCAAATACACATACCCTGATTTCGGACTTCCATAGATACATAGTCATACTACCAATGGAATTCTGAGGGGGTCTATCCAGAGCGAAGCTGTTTCCCGTACCATCGGTAAAACACAACCTCCTATTACACTTGCATGAGTATCCTATACCCAAATATATGAGAACTATGCCGTTATGCCCTCACAACGCGCACAAGTGTAATACTAGTCTTTTACGTATTTATCGATGTCCGATCTCGATAATACTCTGACTAGGGATATTTAATGATTTATCCTTCGTGGACTGATACTGTCTCATATCATTCTCAATCCAGGAACAAATCATAGGGACCTCCTATCATTTATACATCTAGGTGATCTAATCACAAATGATAAGAGTGCAATCTTCTTTGCCACATAGTTAATTTGTACAACAACACCATGATCTGTATAAATAGTGACGCTATGGGTCATAACTGTCCAACAAGATACGAATAGCAGTTACTATAGGGTTTGGTCTGCCAGGTTGAGTCAGAGTTCAGTTCAGACAGTGTCAGAGAATATCATGTAGCATACAGTTTTTTTAGTAAAGAATATGCATGTAAAGAGTTATAAATGTTCATTACTAAATTTATGATGTATATTGAATTTGAGTATTTAGTGTGAAAAACATTATGCATTCATGATGATAAGTTGGGCATCGGTCTTGTGCATAAGTTTTTACAAGAAATGAGTTTAATATTGTTAGAAAGTTAGAGGCTTAGGGGGATAGTACGTCATATTCCCTGCCGGTAGCATCTCCTAGATTGGGGATGTTACAAAGATGGTATCAGAGCATGGTCTAGGGAGTCAGTGACTGCAATAGGCAGAGTATTAGGGTTTTGTATACACAGTATGTCCGGGATACCCGTATACGAGACACTACCTCTCTAGTATCTAATCCTCAAGTACATCCTCAAGCCTTTTAGACAGGTTAGTAAGCTTTCCCAGACTTTTTAAACAGTATTTCCTTATGAAAATAACTATACTCTATATCCAAGTTGAGAATTCTCTTATAATAATCCTAGTTTATCAACAGTAGTACAGGCAAGTTATGAGATTATATAGTAAAGTTTTGAGTATATTCACCCAAAGAGTGAGAAGAGAAATCTATAAGGAAAGTAAAAGAATAAGGTACAGATGCTCTAAGTAATCAGAGGTAGTAAAGAGATAGAGGTATAGAAGGAAATGATAAAGAAAACACTAGAATTTATAGCAGTAAGAGCATATAACAAGTTTGAACAGGAGTAAAATGTTGAGTAAACATGAGTAAGATTCATTCCTTTCTACTAAGGTCATTTTCCTCATCAGATAACTCATTCATGTAGACCCAATAACCATAAGTAGCTCTTATGGATAGCGAAGCTTTCCCCCGAATAGCGAAAATATTCAGAAAAAGAAGAAAAGTAAAAGATTAGGATTAATCAATGGAGTTTTTAGTAAACCCAAGCTATTATTAAAGATGTAGAAGTTCCGAATACCCAAAACCAGATCCGTGAACAAGTAAAATGAAAGACGTAAGGAGAAGTGATTAGTTACCTTAACCAAAGAAACTGATATAAGATAAGACCTGATTTACCAAAATCCTCACCACCTAGTGACTCTAGTAAAGAAGTTGTGTTGATAAAACCTATCTCATACCTACTTTATATAAGTAATGGACTTTACCAGGACACAAAGTATTAGAACCAGAACGTCGAAACCCATTGAGATATAGACTTATGCCAACCTTATATCAGCACTAGGTAAAGATAATCTTAAGAAAGTTTAATGAGAATTTATCCTAAGTAAGAAACAGAAAGGACTGAATGATAGACCACCCAGATGAGAACTAAGGGGGTTTCAAGAGATAGAAAGAAAGAATCCAACTCGAGCCCAAACGGATAAGTTAGTAGTAACCTATAAAATCTATAGATGGGACCAATGTTAATAGGGATTCTTGAAGGTTTAAAAATGACACATTAATGAGATGGGAGAAAATCGGAAGTTAACAAAGAATACCAGCATGAACAATAAGATTATACGGTGTAGTTGTAGCCTATAGTAAGAGCAGAGAGCAGAAAGTAGATCTAGGAAGTAGTCATTGGGAATAAGTCACCATTAACCTTGGAAGCACAAAATATAACTGAAGAATAAGTTATAGAAATAAATAATAAAGAAAACTACGGGAAGCAATAATGAAGTTCAGTATAATAAAGCATGAGACAATAATGTAAATGGAAACCTTAACATAGTTGATCAGAATTACAAAAACCTAAGACTTGGAGTAGTCGATGCAGATTCGATAGTATAAGCGAAAACTCTTATGTCCAGTAGTTTCGACCCCCAAGAGGTGTATAGGCACCCAATCAGACCATCGTTGGAGTTGGATAGTTGACAAAAACATGTATTTTTCTAGATCTTCAAGGAAATCAATTATTCACCCCTCAAATTAGAGTTTAGCAAGGACTTGAACAAGTAAAGAAGAGCATCAGACAAAATAGATAAATTAGAAGATAGTTAGATAGTCGAACTATTGAGTTCAACGGAGCATAGATAAGAAATATGAGAAAGGATAGTCTAAAGTCATGGTGAGTCAAGCCAAGTATAGGAATCATCATTGTATTGGAGACACTTAAGGAAGTTAAGGCTCAAGAATACAAGTGGACTAGGGAGAGCGATTCTCAGAAATATAGTAGACAACCCTTAAGGAGTCTTATTGTACTAAGCCGGAAGAAATAGATGGAGAACAGTACCTAGACCAAAAAGTTAGTAGAAATATCTTAAGCAAACGAAGATGATAGAGTCTCCAGAAGAGTAAAAATGAGAGGATTTCAATGAACCGAGATAAGAAAGAAATCTATGTAGCAGGGTAAGCTTCTTAAGGAGAAATTACAAGAGGGAATATAACAGGACTTTGAGAAAAAGTAACGATTTAAGGTAATTAATCAATAAAGATGACATAGTAGAGTATTTTAGAAAGCAAGGCTCTAGAAAAGATTCATAATAAGAAGTAGTATCACCAATAATCCGAAGGAGGATCAAGAGTGAAGTGAAACAGGAAACTCGAGTAGTATTTAGCAGAAGAATTTTAGTACGAGAGTCGACGCCAGATGGGTAAATATGTAAGTTCTAGGCTTATAGATAAGCAATAAGTACAACCACTGTATGGTTAGGTAGTGAAACCACCACCACCAGAAAGACATCAGAGCCCACCCCCACCCTCCCAACCCTCGTTAAATAACGACAGCAAAGATGGATCCCGGTTTTTTACTTCAAAGATATTTCCAGAAATAATTAAATACACAATATAGTAGGTCGAAATAATAAATTTTTCAGATCTATTACAAGAATGGGGTAAAAAGAAGAAAAATATGTTAAGTAAAAAAGTTTTAGAAGAAAGACATTTTATATGAGATGATTAAGAAATAAAATAATAGTCAAGTAATAACGGAATGCAAAAGAACCAACGATAGACATAACCAGAGAATTGTAATGGTTGATGCCCCCTTAAGGTAAAAGACAGATACAGAGAAACCATCAATTCCACGAATAGTTATGAACATGAAAGAAGACAGGAAGGGCATCAAATGAAAGGTAAAGGTTAAACTGTAGGGATGAGACGATAATAAAATAGATACTAGATAAACAATGACAGAGGTGTATAATGATAAGACAAATTTTCATTGGTTCTATGGAAAAGTAAGGTTTTCAAAATTGGAATAAGACTGGAATTTTATCGTATAAGTAAAAAGAGAAAGTTGGATGATAGTGACATGTATGTTCGTTTCGCAATGCACCATTGAGGATAATATAGAGGATAACTCAAGAAGAGACTAAGCACAATTTAGAGACGATCAAGGAAACTAAGAATACTGAAATTGAAGGTGGAGCATTCTAGAGTACAAGTAGGCAAAGTAAGAATAGTCAGCATAAAAGACAGTAACTGTACTTGTACCAGCAAGGGAATAAAAAGTGCAGAAGAGTAAATTAGACTAGTTTTAGCATAAAGGTACACAAAGTTAGGCTTAGAATAAATACTTTATCCCAAACTCCTTAGCCAACCGAGAGGATTGCCAGAAAAAAAACTACCTCAAGGTAACTTCCTAAGTATGGGAGCCATTGATTGACAGTGAGAGTACATGAAAAGAGTAGTTATGAGTTATGGAGTCCTAAACCTATAAATAGTTATATATTTAAGAACTCGAAAGAATGAGCTCATAAGTAACAAGGACTTAGTAAAAAGGGAAGAAAGAATATCAAATCGTTAGCTAAGATTGGAGACAAGAAGATATTTAGTATGATCTATCTTATAAAGTCATTTAAGTAGTTACATTATGAAGAATAATTGAAGAACCTGAAGTATATATAAGTTAAGGGAAATGGAGGTTATTGGCTATAGTGTAAAGTACAATGGGGATACCTTAAACGTGAAGGCTAAATAAAGTTCCTAAAGAGAATTATAAATTATTGTTGTAATGACAAAAGGTATTAGGGGTTTCAAATCAAAATGGAACTAAGATAAGTGAGACGACAGACCACGAATACAGTACAATTTTGGAAATGATAACTCATGTAAATAGATTTAGATAAAGAGTGTTGAATATAGTTGGAGTTTTAGAAATAAAGTTTCTCTGTTGCATAGAGAGATAGTAGTAGTATGACAATAAATGTAGAGTACTGAGCAGAGGTTCATAGAATGAGATTAATGAATTACCTTTTAGGCAGGAAATCAGGAAAATATTCATTAAGGCCCACTGATTACGCCTAAAAGATTACTTGCGGTTATCGCAGTATAGTTGGGGTGTCGATTCCTCAAAGAGATGGTTACAAGAACTAATTTACTCAAACAAAAGAAAACGAATGAATCGATAATTAAAGTAAAAACTATAGATAAATTCGTAGAGATATCAGTAGAGAGTTATGGCAAAGCATCGGGAATCCCTCTTGTATCAAACTCCTATATTCAGTTATTGATTCCTTTTATTACACATTTGAAGGTTTCACATCCCAAACCAATAACCGAAAAATATTCAATTCTATGCATATTAAATTCTAAGGTAATTAATGATTATTTTCCCTATGTTAACAGCACACAAAAGTCATTGTTATAAGTTATCTAACATCGACAATATACCCTCAGGCAATACTGCAACAGAAGACTAACACGCAAAACAACTTTTACCAGTCACATCTGAGTTCATAAACCACACATAGAAGAACCATGACTAGATCTATATGTTGGACAATTATGACCCATAGCATCACTATTTGTACATAACATGGTGTTGTTGTACAAATTAACTATGTGACAAAGGAAATTGCTCTTTTATCATTTGTAATTGGATTACCTGGATATTTAAATGTAAAGTCCTTATGATTAGTTCCGGATTAATAAGATATGAGACAATATTAATCCACTAAGGTTTAATCATTAAATATCCCTAGTCGTAGTATTATCGAGACTGGACATCGATAATGCGGAATATGCTAGTATTACACTTGTGCGTGTTATGGAAGCGTAACGACATAGTTCTCATATATTTAGGTATTAGATACTCATGCAAGTGTAATAAGAGGTTCTGTTTACCGATGGTACGGAAACAGCTTCGCTCTGGATAGACCCCTCGGAATCCCATTGATAGTATGACTATGTGGCTATGGGAATCCGAATCAGGGTAGGTGTATTTGGTCTAAACCTGAGACTTGCATCGCTAATACTTGTGGCAATCAGTATACTGTTGTCCAGAGCTTTAACAGGTTCTGTTTGCGCCTCTTCTGGGTATACTGAGAATCGTAGGGTATTGGATGTAATGTCAAGACCGAAGTATCACTTCAGTCATATGGAGATGATGATCACACAGGGATACAGAACTGGTACTCTAAGTGCTATAGCCATCGGGGAAGTATGACTAGGTCATGACTTTCTGATCATAAAGAGACTAGTTGCTAGTGATCCGATATATGCTTTGTACTAGGTAGACACAACTCCAGCCACAGGCATAGCATGTGACATCCGATACTGGATCGTAATACGCAATACTACGTATACTACGCCTGACAAAGATCATATATTCCGTAGAAGAATATTTCTGGAGAATTAGGTAGGCACGGTGTTTTGCTAGAAGCCAATCATGTCTTGTAAATCGGTAAGTAAGTGGTACCGGGTACGCACGTGTTCGGATAGTCCGATGACCGTATTTACTGCCAACATATCCATGGATCTCTTGGGTCGCATCCCAAGATTCACCGATGATATTTGACTCGAACAATATTAATCTAGGATTAATTAAGAGAGAAAATTAATATGGGATTAATTAAGAGAGAGAAAATTAATCTGGGATTAATTACGGCAGGAATTAATCTGGGATTAATTATCAAAGAAAGAATTAATCTGTGATTAATTGCGTCGAGAATTTATCTGGGATTAAATTCGTCGAGAGGATAGAACGCGATTAATTTGGAATTAATCGGTAAAATAAATTTAATAGTTAAATTAGATTTTACTATTTAATTTATTTAATTGGGCTAAAATAATATATTAGATATATTAAATGAAATCAGATTTCAAAGCGGAATTAAAATTGGATTTTAATTCAAGCAAACGAATTAATTTATAATTAATTCGTAAGCGAGTTCCGTAATAATTTTGCGAGGCATTATTATTTAATTAAATTGGATTTAATTATACCGCGACGAAAATTCGTTTAATCGGATTAAACGAACACGAGCCCAAAAGTGTGTTGTGTAAGTAATTTGGATTTTGAATTCAATGTGGTGGGACCCACTCACTTACATCAACTAGTCATTTGTTGATGGAAGTTGTTTGGGATACTAAATTGGATTTACTAACCCATCACACCAAACAAGCAAAAGAATAATAATTAATGAATTTTTTAAATTCTTTAATTGCTCTCTCCTTGGCCGAAAGAGAGGCTATTGACTTTAAAATAGGTTTGGCCGAATGGCCATAAAATCCTCTCTTCTCATTTTTGCCATGTGGCCACTATCTTCTTTCTTTTTCTTTTTGGACGAAAACCATATTGCTTTCCTATTAAAAGAATTGCAATTGGCCTCTGCAAGTGAAGATTTGGCCGAAAGCAATTTGGACTTTTGCTTTTGAAGGATGGCCGAATGGCCTCTGTTTTAGGGCTTGGCCGAATGGCCTTATATCAAATAGGGGCGATTGCTTTCCTCTCTCTTGGGAAAATTTGCTTCTTCTCGGGAGATAAAATTTGTTCCATTTGTTCTTGCTAGCACATAAGGGAGTCAAATGATGGTGATAGGGATGCTCACCCATGAGCTTGGAAGCTTCAACATCCATGGAATTTTTTAAATCCTAAATCCGATCAATGTAAGTATTCCGTAACTTTCTTGATTAATTCACACAATAATCACGCTTTGAGATCCCGTGGCATGTCTAAGACACTTACAATGGTATCCGAGCAAGATCGAAGCTTGATTTGATTCTAGGGTTTGTAAACTTTAATTTGGGATTTTATGCTTTGAGTATGTATTTTCTTAAATTGATGGTTTGGTTGAGCTTGTATGATATTTAATTGGATTTGTGCATCATTGATTTTTGTGATAAATTGATTAGATCAAAAATTCCCAAAATCCATGCTTGGCCGATTACTACCTAGGAGGACTCATGGTAATTTTTTGAATTAGACAATTGGATATGTTGATTCACATGAAATTGAATGTTAATTGTTGATTTAATTAGATTGAAATCAAAATTGGATGTTAATTTCATGTATTGTCGTGAGTGTGAAGCATGTTGGAATGGATTGATTGTGCTTTAATTTATGTTAGACATGAATTAGATGTTAAGCATGATTAATTAGATTAATTAGTGTTTTGGAAATACTAGATTAATTAATTAATTGTGTTAATTACACTTCAATTGAATTAATGTATAATTTGGAAAGATATATTAATTCAATTTGTTATAATTGGGCTAATGGGCTTGGTTGGGCCAAATTTTAGTCTTGAATTATATTTGGGCCTAAACAATTTCCATAAAGTTCAAAATATAACATTTGGGCCTTTAATAATTTAATTGGGCCTAATGGGCCAAAATTGATTATATGGCATACGGTGATTCCTAAATGGGCATTTGCATCTTGGATTTGATCCATAATGGCCAAAGCCCACGCCTAAAGAATAAATTAAAATCTCATTGGACTTTAATTGAATAGTATTAGATACTAATTGGGCCTTTGAGACTCGATAAGATTGGATTTGGAATCCAAGTCTTTAAAGCACATAAATAAGTGTAATTATTTAATTTGGAATTAAATATGAATTTGTATTGGATACAATTTAAATTGGATTTAAAATTGTAGTTTGATATAATTCAAGAATATGTACTTTGAGTATTTATTCTTTAACGAGTTTGACTCGCGCAAATCAAATTATTGTATGAATATTGGATGGTCATTAATCAAAGATTAATTAATTGGATTAGATTGATTGAATAACATGCTTTGTTTGAATACATGGATGTCTTATATGAATAATATATATCGGATGGATATTAGAAGGGTGAGGGCAATTTTGGAAATTGTTGTAATAAATTTAGAATTTATTAAATTGGACATGCGTGTCCAGCCTATTATATCTTTATCTCATTGTATTTTTCTTCTCACCAATTCCCCTCAATGTAAATGAGGTTTTTTTAGAAGTATTATGTAATTGGGTAGAAGTAAGAATTGTGCTAGCGGGAGAGAGGAAATGGAGAGATTTGTTCTAGGAACAAATTGTTGTATATCCATCTGAATATCATTATTATTTTATTCGCGCCTTATTATGCTTTTAGAATGCATGCTTAAGGGTGTATGATGAGACCTAATTAAAGATAATAATTGGTTGCCAACACGCGACAAAAACCCTCATTTTATATTAAGTGTTTTTCCTTCCCTTGAGTGATTCTCTCTCAAGATCCAGGATTGGCATTGGTTTGTTGGCCAAAGTCAAGACCTTTGTCCATCGCAGATGTGTTTTAATCACGAAAGCTTTGTTTCATATCATACGTCTTGGGCAAGTTGTGGTTTGTTGGCCAAAGTCAAGGTCACTTCTTGTTCATCGACCTCTATTACGAAGCTTTCCCATTGTCAATGGGTCACGCTTAACTGGTTTCATTAAGCTTGTTGAGCCAAAGCCAAGGCTTAATTGATTTAGAGGAAAAGGTTAGGAAATATATTGGATATATTGGATATATGTTTCGGAATTGGAGGTCCACCTACTAGATCTAGGAATTGGATAAGATCCAATTGATCTTAGAGATCTACCTAGTTAAGTTTCATACAACTTGTTGGCCAAAGTCAAGGTTGTGTGTTATTTAACGGGATTCTGGCCCACTACGAAACTAGGTTTCCCGAGTACTCCACAGAGGGTTAGAGGCTCGTCGAAAATAAGTGGGAGGCAAGTATTAAATTTGCAATTTCGTTTAGATACTTGCCAATACGCGCTCATTTTATTTTTCGTCATTAATTATTTAAATATATTAGTTGGACTAATATTCAATTGTTGTTTTAATTGAACAGTTAGACTATATTCAAACTACTTCATTTGTAGTTGGTTATATAATTGGATTATGGTAATCAATATATTTGAATGTAACCGATCAATTGTAGTTGATTATATAGTTAGACTATAGTAATCATTATATTCGATTGTACCCGAAATCGTTGATTAGATAGTTGGACTATTGCAATCAACATGGCTGAAAGATTAGCATTTAGGACATAATCCTGGGGAAAATGTCTTTATCGGCTTTAATTTTCAGATTGGGAATAGAACCTCACGATAGTCCTGGGAGCTGAAAAGTATTCTATTTGATAGAGAAACCTCTCAAGCATGAGCCCTGAGTTAAGCAAATAGTAGAGCATGAGCTTAGGAAGACTCATTGTGATGATAACTTTAGTGCTCAATCTGTTATGCACAGTATAGGCACTGCATTTTTGCATATAAGTCCCGATGATGAGTCTCACATGGAGACACTACCTCTTTAAGTTGTGGAAGTCACGGGAAACGGACGTCGGAAGGGAAGAGTCAGAAATTGACACCTTGTTGGATTTAATTCGTTTGCTTAGCTTCGGGTTTGCTCGTTAAGCCTCTGCTTTAAACTTATTCTTAGCCCAAAACCCCCTCAAGTCACACACCAAGCCCATACATCACCAAACCACACACCAAGCCCACCAAATACATGCCCAAAGCCTCTAACCCAACGCCCACCTTCTTCCAAAATAAAAAAAAATCACACATTAAACACATGCTAAAATCAAGACAAATCACCTTCCCAAATAAATAAATCAAATCAAATCAAATTAAATCATATTCATAATTAAAAGAGATCAAATCAAATCAACCCAAATCACATCCCTAATTAAATAGATTTTTCCTTATAGCATACTAACTAAAATATCCCCCCATAATTACACAATATTCTTTCCCTATTCCCATAAGGTAAACCCCAACCCTTGCCTATAAAAAGAAGACTAAACCAAACCTTAGAGACCCTAGCTCATTCTCACGTCCCCTTACAACTCTAAACCTTAAAAACAACACCAAAATCTGCACGGTATCACAGCCCTCATTCTTCACGCACAAACACACAGGCCCTGCTCTCTCTCAGCAAAGACACCACGCAGCCACTAAGAAAGAAACACCCCTCAATTTCCATCAAACAAGCACCGACTAGCAGCCCCCACGTCCACATAGCAAAACCTCACTTTCTCACCATCATCACATCCTAACAAGCCCCTCACAGCCGCACCTTCATCACGCCCTAACAAGCCCCTCACAGCAGCCCATTCATCACGCCCTAACTACCTTCAAACAGCAACCAACACAGCCTTCACGCGCAAATCTTCAACAAACTCTCCAACATGACCAGCTCTCCACCATAAACTACTCTGACCGAATAAACAAATTAACGAATAATAGCAACAAACCTTAAGCCACCATCAGCGTGACGAGCAACGTAGAGCCAAAGGGACCATAACGTGAAGATACATGCAGCCTTGACACAAAGACATGTAAACAAAGACACAGCCCACCCCAAAAACACATGCAAGCCGCCACCTAGCAACCCCAATAACCATCGCAAAACAGTCCCCAAATCAGCCCATAAACCATCCAAAATAGTTCCCAAATCAGCCCATAAACAACCGCAAAATAGCTAAAATCATCACCTAAACCACCGCACAAACAGTCCCCAAACTGCACCCCAAATACCGCAAACAGTAACCTAAAGCAACAACCAGAAAACACAGCAAAAATAGAGGAAACAGCAGCCCAAAACAGCGAGGCGACGAAGGAGAAACAACGAACTAATAAATCAGAAAAGTTATAGAGATTAACCCTTCCGACAACCACGTAGCGCACTTCCAAGAGACGACTTAAGAGGTTAGACCTAAGGGCACCCTTTTTATTTATTCTCCTTTATTTTTTTATTTATCTTCTTGTTTTACTTCGCATGAGTATTGTTGATTGGTGTATGCTATGACCATGGGATGAATGAAATATTTGTTATCTCTCGTGGTATATCGGATGGAAACCCAGACGTAAATTTCGTAGCCGAATCCGAATGGACTGTAGTGCGGTTTGTACTTGGGAAAAAACTCCACGTACCACTTGAGAGACACACATATTTTGTTTCATCCAATCTAATGTTTATGCATGATTTAGTCATTTATGATGTTATTTATTTTTCTAAGCATGATTTAGTCGTTTAGTATGTTATTTATTTTTATGCATGATTTAGTTGCTTATTTCCAAGCATGATTAGTTATTTCTTTCGCATTAGGGATTTAATTTATGTTTATGTTTAGGTTGTTATTTACTTTTCGCTTTAATAATTCAATATGTTCATGAGATTGCATGATTGCTGTTATTTCGACTTACTTTTATGCATGCAAACTTAGATATAGGTTATATGCAAACTTAGATGTAGGTTGTTGTTGCGTAGACTCGGTTAAATTATTACACAAATCGTTTCATTACAAGTGGCATAAGTAAGGGACCATTCCGAACCCAACGGTTTGAGGTCTTCCCTTGCGAGGGGTGAGTGCAGCCTTAAATCATTTTCCCAGTTCACACTGGGTGGCGACTCCATTTTATTTCTCCAGTTTAGCTTCCCCATGGGCTATTCCATACTCCCGACTAGGCCGTGAGCCTAGAACAGTGTCGTCAAGTTTTATGTCCTATAGTCTGGCGACTCCACTAGGGATAGAGAATCGGCCCCGAAATAATGCCTTGTAATGTTTGTGATTTTTGTTTTAGTTAACCGTGTCTACAGTGGGTTGAAGGGTTTTAATCAAAGGCACTACTAGGCTAGGTAATGGTTTGATGTCTTCCTTCATTCACTATCTTTCTAAGGAAAAGCTGTGAAGGCACCTAGATAATCATTTACTCGAAGCTTATTGTGATGGACTAATTTGGAGGACTTGTTGTTTATTCCTGTCACCAAGGCGATAAGAGCCTAAGAGGCTTGGGTATTTAAGAGAGTTTGCTCCACCCTCCCTCTGGGGAATCTACAATAGGAAATCCATTTGACAGTCAGTCACGCACCAAATATTGTTGGCACGTACCTTAGTGTATAAAAAAGGTGCGCTCACTTGGTCGCTCGGACCCTTGAGTGAGGAGACCTAGTTGTGGGCAATCCTTCGTCGACGAGAGCTTTTGTCTATACCACTATGAACCCGCATATGAAATATAGTTGTAGGACCAATAGAAACTATTTCTTTATGCTTGCGTTTAGGACCATCATCATTTGGATTCAGTTGGACTTTTTGTCATGGGGTATGGGCTTGTTGGGCCATTTAAACTGGGATGAGTCCATGCTTTATGGCTATTGGGCCAAAAGTTTCTAAAATGCCGATGGGCCACTTTATGTTTAGGCTCCTTATCATTTGAAGCTGTTTAGCCATGTTATCGTAAAAGTGTAAACATGTTGGGCCTTTTTCAACTGGGACAAGTTTGCACCTCGCAATAGTATGATTGAATGCTTTAAAATGATAATGGGCCGACTTATATATCTCATACATTGCACGCACCTCATGCATCTCATGCATACACGCATCATGTCAACCCTCGTGTCTTAAAAGCCATCATATATATCCGTTGGGTTAGAGAAGAAGTCAAGAAACAGATAGACGTGGGATTTCTAGAAGTAGTGAAGTACCCTGAGTGGTTGGCAAACATTGTGCCAGTGCCGAAGAAAGATGGGAAGGTCAGAATGTGCGTGGATTACAGAGACCTTAACAAAGCTTGCCAAAATGATGATTTTCCCTTACCCCATATAGACGTGCTGGTCGATAGTGCGGCTTTATCTGCCATGTACTCGTTCGCGGATGGATTCTCAGGATACAATCAGGTTCTTATGGCTGAAGAAGACAAGTATAAGACTGTATTTGTCACAGAGTGGGGTACGTATTGTTACAAGGTGATGTTGTTTGGACTTAAGAATGCAGGAGCAACTTACCAACAGATGGACACTACATTATTCCACGACTTAATGCATAAGGAGATTGAAGTATATGTGGATGACATGATGGTGAAATCAGAGACGAGAAGCGTGAATATAGAAGAACCGGAGAAATTCCTTGAACGAGTCGACAAGTACAACCTACGGTTAAATACCAAGAAGTGCGTGTTCGGAGTAACGTCAGGAAAGTTACTAGGACACACTGTCGGAATGGGCGGAATAAAAATAGACCCTGATTAGATCAAGGCGATCACAGAGATGCCTGCGCCAAAGACAGAGAGAGAAGTGAGAGCATTCCTTGGGAAGATTCAATATATTAGTCGATTCAACGCCAAGTTGACGTCCGTGTGTGAGTCTATCTTCAAATTGATGAGAAAAGACCAGCCAGTGAGATGGAATGAGCAATGTCAATAAGCTTTCGACAAGATCAGGGAATACTTGGTAAAGCCACCTGTCTTGAAACCTCTGAGATCCAGCAGACCATTGGTATTGTATTTCGCCATAGAACCTGAAGTGCTGGGGGCGATGATGGTACAAGCGGATGAGACAGGGGTAGAGCATACAGTCTACTACCTCAGTAAGAAGATGCTTTCGTACGAAGCCCGCAACAAAGAAGTAGAGAAGATCTATTTGGCAGTAGTATGGGCATCCAGAAAATTACGTCATTACTTCCAATCGTACAAGATCCAAGTGGTAGCCAAGGAGAATCCCTTGAAGTATCTGCATTCTGTGCCTTCGTTAGTGGGGAAGTTAGGCAGATGGTTGGTACTACTGACAAAGTTTGACAATGAGTATCTCACTTCTAAAGTCATCAAAGGGCGAGCCGTAACAGAGTTCCTGGCATTACAACCGATAAAAGGCAATCAATACAAGTTTGAATTCCCAAACGAGGAAATCCAAGCGACAACGGTCCAAGGATGGAAGATGTACTTCGACGGAGCGGTGAACTGTAAAGGAGCCGGAATAGGGATTGTGATAGTAACCCCTGAAGGAGAAACCCTACCTATGGCTAAGAGATTGACGTTCGGAGTGACCAATAACATGACTGAGTATGAGGCATGTACCTTCGGACTAATGGCACTGATAGCCTTAAGAGCTGAGAATGTAGAAGTCTACGGAGACTCGATGTTGGTAATCTGAAAAATGCAAGGAGAATGGGAATTGAAGGAAGACCGGTTGAAACCGTACTTATTCCACCTCAGGAGTCTGGCACAGGCCCTCCCCGATTGTAAGTTCCAGCACTTGCCGCGAGAGGAGAACCAAATGGTTGACGCATTAGCTACACTAGCCGCGACTTGGGAAAATCCGGAGAAGTTGGTGATGAGACCTCTAATGCTGACGACAACAGGCAGACCCATCTACGAGATAGAAAGGATATTAGAAGTATAGGTCGACGAAGGGAAACCTTGGTATTATGATATTCAGAGTATCTGGAATGGGGGGAATTCCCAGAATAAGCAAGCAGAAATGACAGGTTAGCCATGCAGAAGTTAGCTTCTCAGTTTGTGAGTTTGAAGAGAGAACTTTACAAGAGACAAGCAAATGGCATCCAGTTGAAGTGTTTGAAGAAGGAAGAGGCTCAGAAGGCAATGGAATAAGTACATGCCGGAGTATGTGGACCACACATGAATGGATTGAACTTGTCTCGCAAGATAGTAAGATAAGGCTTTTACTGGTCGACCATGGAAGCTGATTGCGCGAAGCTGGTAAAGCATTGTCATGATTGTCAAGCGCACGGTAACTTGAACCATTTACCGCATACAGAGTTGCATGGGTTATTAGAGTCGTGGCCTTTCTCAGCATGGGGAATTGACATGATCAGAGAAATTCGACCACACGCATCGAACGGACATCGCTTCATAGTAGTGGCAGTAGACTACTTCTCAAAATGGGTGGAAGTCGAATCATTTCGCAACGTTACAACAAAGACGATGGCAAAGTTCATAGCCCGGATCTCATATGTCGATATGGAATGCCGCAACATATAGTAACAGACAATGGAGTCCAGTTTCAAGGAGAAACAAAGGTAATGCTATAGAAGTACGGGATAGGCCATCACAAATCGTCACCTTATCGACCACAAGCAAATGGGGCAGTCGAAGCAGCCAATAAGACAATAAAAAAGATGTTAGCCAAGATGACAGAGAATTACAAGATTGGGCTAACAAGCTATCGTACGCCTTGTGGGGGTACAGAACTTCTGTGAGAACAACAATGGGAACCACGCCTTACTCTCTGGTCTATGGCATGGAAGTAGTATTGCCAGTAGAAGTCAAGATACAGTCCATGCGGTTATTAGCAGAAACAGAGTTACCTGAACAGGAATGGATCTCGCAGAGATTTGAACAGTTAGCACTACTGGATGAGAAGAGGATGAAGTCCTTGCATCACATGAAGATATACCATAAGAGGTTGGCTCAAGCATTCAACAAGAAGGTGTGTCCTACCAAGATCAGAAAGGGTGATCTGGTGCTTAAGCAGTCAAAGCCGTCGACGACAGGCCCGAGAGGGAAGTTCAGACCTAACTGGGAAAGACCCTACATAGTCCAGAAAGTAATGGGAAATGGGGCAGTGAGACTGTCAGATTTGGAAGGGAACGAGTTCACCGAGCCAATCAACGTGGACAGATTGAAGTAATATTTTGCCTGAGCAAGAAAAGACCGAGCGGTCACCAGGAGAACTGGCGGAAGACCTAACCCAACGGGATAAGAAATTCACCCATGCATGCATGCATACACGTAACGCACTTGCATTCTTTTTGTGTTTTGTTTTGTTTTGTACTCACAGGGTTCAAAAAGGAAGAAGAAAGCGGCGAAGTCAAGCCAACCAGAAGCAGCAACAGTACAGTGTTATCAATTTCAGGAATGGATCAGTGTTAGTTTCGGGGATGAGGCCCGGGGTTGAGGCCCACATCGGTATCAGTTTCGGGGATGAGTCCCAGGGTTGAGGCCCATATCAGTATCAGTTTCGGGAAGGAATTCCAGGGGCGAAGCCCACATTATCAGCAGTGGAGAGGAAGAATTATGTGGAATGAGTGAGTAAAAAAAAAGTCTGGGCATATGTCCGGTGATGACATTGTTTGCTATAGGGAGAAACCTTAGAAATGATAAGTGTGAGCTGTGCTCTCATCTGGTATTCTGAGTGAATTTATCTCGGCTAGACTCACGAGCACTTGATTACGGGATTTTAGCAGTAGAAGCCTGAGTGGTCGGTGAGATGACTAGTTGAAGAGATGACGGATCAGTGAATGACCGTTTGCCTAGATGTCCATCCTGGTTTACTTTGCTACGATATATGATATGGTTGGAAACAAAGAAAAAGTCTCTGAAAAGAAAAGAAAAAAATAGAGCACCTATAACCGATAAGCGTGAAGCTACCCATGGGTGAGTATTAGGACCACCATGAGGAGAAATGCTACCTTAAAGGGTAGGTGTGTCAAAAAAAGAGAAAGAAAGAAAAGAGAAAAAGAAAAAGAAAAAGAAAGTTCAAAATGAAAAGATAGAAAAAAAAAGACAAAAGAAAAAAAGAAGAAAACCATATCGTGTTGAGTACGAGGAAGTAATCACAGAGTATGATCAAGACATCTCGCTTGGTTAGACCCACTGATCCAATTCTCCGAGACAAAATCATCGAGTTGGCTTACTTAAGGATTAAGCTGCGAAAGAGCCTTGGCACACACACACTAGGAGTCTAGTTCAGATCACTCATTTAGACGAGCTGATTTGAGTGTATTAAGTACTTTGAAGGTTCTCTGGTTTCGACACGAAGCATCCGTTGAGGACGAAAATATGTTTAGCTATCAGGATTATCTCGTGAGAGGCAATACAGTATGTTGATGTGCAACATCACAGCAAGAGATCTACCTTGACCTAATGAAAGCAACAAAGGATAAAAAGATGAACCGAGATTGGGGGCGACCAGACTACCCTTTCTCATACAGCACGGTTCGGGAATGAACCATCACATCAGCATCAGTATCAGTTTTGGGGATGAGTCCAGGGTTGAGGCCTGCATCATCAGTATCAATTTTGGGGATAAGTCTCAGGGTCGAGGCCCACATCAATATCAGTTTTGGGGACAAGTCCCGGGGTTGAAGCCCACACATCATCAGAATATCAGGTATGGAGAGACAACCGCGACACCTCGGGTATGGGGCTTAGCACGCCGGGTATGGCACTCCGGGTATGGAGACACAACCATGACACCTCGGGTATGGGGTTTAGCATGCCGGGTATGGCACTCTGGGTATAGAGACACAATCGCGATACATCAGGTATGGGGTTTACACGCCGGGTATGGCACTCCGGGTATAGAGACACAATCGTGACACCTCGGGTATGGGGTTTAGCATGCCGGGTATGGCACTCTGGGTATGGAGACACAACCGCGATACCTCAGGTATGGGTTTAGCACGCCGGGTATGGCACTCCGGGTATGGAGACACAACCGCGACACCTCGGGTATGGGGTTTAGCACGCCGGGTATGGCACTCTGGGTATGGAGACACAACCGCGACACCTCGGGTATGGGGTTTAGCATGTCGGGTATGGCACTTCGTGTATGGAGACACAACCGCGACACCTCGGGTATGGGGTTTAGCATGCCGGGTATGGCACTCCGGGTATGGAGACACAACCGCGACACCTCAGGTATGGGTTTAGCACTCCGGGTAAGGCACTCCGGGTACGGAGACACAATGGCAACACCTCGGGTAGGGGGTTTAGCACGCTAGGTATGGCACTCTGGGTATGGAGACACAACCGCGATACCTCGGGTATGGGATTTAGCACACCGGGTATGGAACTCCGGATATGGAGACGCAACCGTGACACCTCGGGTATGGGGTTTAGCATGTCGGGTATGGCACAACAATATCAACTCAGTTTGGAGCAACAGACAAGTCAAGTGGCAGCTGGCGAGCCAGGTAAGTAAAAATGCATTGCATAACTTTGATTGGATTGTCATTATCACACACTGCACAAGTCCCATCAAAGTGGGGGCGACTGTAGGCACTGTATTTTGCATATAAGTCCCGATGATGAGTCTCACATGGAGACACTACCTCTTTAAGTTGTGGAAGTCGCGGAAATGGACGTCGAAAGGGAAGAGTCAGAAATTGACACCTTGTTGGATTTAATTCGTTTGCTTAACTTCGGGTTTACTCGTTAAGCCTCTGTTTTAAACTTATCCTTAGCCCAAAACCCCTGCAAGTCACACATCAAGCCCATACATCACCAAACCACACACCAAGCCCACCAAAACAAACCAAATACACGCCCAAAGCCTCTAACCCCACGCCCACCTCCTTCCAAAATAAAAAAATCACACATTAAACACATGCTAAAATCAAGACAAATCACCTTCCAAAATTAAAGAAATCAAATCAAATCAAATTAAATCATATTCATAATTAAAAGAGATCAAATCAAATCAACCCAAATTACATCCCTAATTAAATAGATTTTTCCTTATAGCATACTAATTAAAATATCCCCCCCATAATTACACAATATTCTTTCCCTATTCACATAAGGTAAACCCCAACCCTTGCCTATAAAAAGAAGCCTAAACCAAACCTTAGAGGCCCCAGCTCATTCTCACGTCCCTTACAACTTTAAACCCTAAAAACAACACCAAAATCTGCACGGCATCACAGCCCTCATTCTTCACGCACAAACACACAGGCCATACTCTCTCTCGGTAAAGACACCACACAGCCACTAAGAAAGACACACCCATCACTTTCCATCAAACAACCACCGACTAGCAGCCCCCACGTCCACATAGCAAAACCTCACTTTCTCACCACCATCACGCCCTAACAAGCCCCTCACAGCCGCACCTTCATCACTCCCTAACAAGCCCCCTCACAGCAGCCCCTTCATCACGCCCTAACTACCTTCAAATAGCAACCAACACAGCCTTCACGCGCAAATCTTCAACAAACTCTCCAACATGACCAGCTATCCACCATAAACTGCTCTGATCGAATAAACAAATTAACGAATAACAGCAAATAACCTTAAGCCATCATCAGCGTGAAGAGCAACGTATAGCCAAAGGGACCATAACGTGAAGATACATGCAGCCTTGACCCAAATACATGTAAACAAAGACACAACCCACCCTACAAACACATGCAAGCCGCCACCTAGCAACCCCAATAACCATCGCAAAATAGTCCCCAAATCAGCCCCTAAACCATCGCAAAATAGTCCCCAAATTAGCCCCTAAACCACCGCACAAACAGTCCCCAAACTGCACCCCAAATACCGAAAACAGTAATCAAAAGTAACAACCAGAAAACACAGTAAAAATAGAGGAAACGGCAGCCCAAAACAGCGAGGCGATGAAGGAGAAACAACAAACCAGTAAATCAGAAAAGTTACGGAGCATTAACCGTTTCGACAACCGCGTAGCGCACTTCCAAGAGACGACTTAAGAGGTTAGACTTGAGGGCACCTTTTTATTTATTCTCCTTTATTTTTTATTTATCTTCTTATTTTACTTCGCATGAGTATTGTCGATTGGTGTATGCTATGACCATGGGATGAATGAAATATTTGTTATCTCTCGTGGTATATCGGATGGAAACCCAGCGTAAATTCTGTAACCGAATCCGAATGGACGGTAGTGCGGTTTGTACTTAAGAAACAACTTCAGATACCACTTAAGAGACACACATATTTTGTTTCATCCAATCTAATGTTTATGCATCATTTAGTCGTTTAGGATGTTATTTATTTTTCTAAGCATGATTTAGTCGTTTAGTATGTTATTTATTTTTATGCATTATTTAGTTGGTTATTTCCAAGTATGATTAGTTATTTCTTTCGCATTAGGGATTTAATTAATGTTTATGTTTACGTTGTTATTTACTTTTCGCTTTAATAATTCAATATGTTCATGAGATTGCGTGCTTGCCTTTATTTCGACTTACTTTTATGCATGCAAACTTAGATATAGGTTATATGCAAACTAAGATATAGGTTGTTGCTGCGTAGACTCGGTTAAATTATTGCACAAATCTTTTCATTACAAGTGGCATAAGTAATGGACCATTCTGAACCCAACGGTTTGAGGTCTTCCCTTGCGAGGGGTGAGTGCGGCCTTAAATCATTTTCCCAGTTCACACTGGGTGGCGACTCCATTTTATTTCTCCGATTTAGCTCCCCCATGGGCTATTCCCTACTCCCGACTAGGCCGCAAGCCTATAACAGCACCATCAAGTTCTGTGTCCTACACACAGCCAGAGCTTCTTAAAATGACATATCCCAAGTTGTCTGCCCAAACTATGGCAAACAGGTCACTAGAAGTGTGATTGTCGTATGGACATGGCAGACATGAAGGAAGTGAAGGCGGGACAAGGCTCCGACTTCAGGAATGTTTGTTATAAACATGTTCACTACTGGTTTTCAAATTGGATTTTTGATACTGGAGGTGGTACATAAATATATGTACTGATGTGTGGGATCTATTGATTAGCAGGAAACTGGCTTCATATGAGATTGACCTATGAGTTGGAAACATGACATGAGTCGTTGTTTTGGCCATAGAAACCTAAGTTTTGGAACTGCCATTTGGGCATGTATTTAAATTAGGAGACTGTTATAATGTATCTAGTTTGACTAGAAACATTATCTCTATATCTAGTTTAACCCGTTGGGGGTATACCTTTATGTTCCAGAACACAAGGTGTTTTGTTTATAAAGATGATATTGAGATATACACATTAGATGTGAATAACAGCGTTTATATTTTGAATATCAATGAATCTCAAACATATAACATGACAAACAAAAGGCTCAAATTGAGTAAATCAAATGAGACTTATTTGTGGCATTGTTGTCTGGGACACATTAACAAAAACTCGTATATCCACACTTTCGAAGAGTGGATACTAGGACGGATTTGATCCTAATTCAAATGATGTCTACGAATCTATTTTATTAGGCAAAGTTCCTAAAAAACCTTTTAATGGTAAAAGTATAAGTGCCACTGATCTGTTAGCCCTCGTTCATAGTGATGAAAATGGGCCCATATCTAGCCAGGCTAGAGGTGGATATGAATACTTCGTAACCTTTACGGATGTGGCATCGCGTTACGGTTATGTGTATCTTTTGAAACACAAGTCAGAAACTTTTGAGTAATTCAAAGAGTTTCGACACGAAGTAGAAAACAGATTAGTAAAAGTATTAAAACATTACGGTCAGATCATAGTGTAAAATACTTAAACATATGAGTTTCAAGATTACTTGAAAGAGTATGGTATTCTTTCACAATGGACTCCTCCCGTGACACCTCAATTTGACGGTATGTCCAAACGGAGAAACCAAACTCTGTTGGACATAGTAAGGTTAATGATGAGTCGCTCTGAGCTATCAATTTCCTTCACGGGATACACATTGAACAGTGCAATAATTATTTTGAATAAGGTTCCATGAAAATCTGTTAGACAGACTTCATATTAGATATGAACAGGTTTGAAACCGAGTTTCTCATTCTTGATGATTTGGGAATGCTGGGCATAAGCTAAATGTTTGGATGGTACCAAACTATAACCCAAATCGGATAAGTGCCTATTTGTAGGTTGTCCTAAGGAAACCAAAGTATAGTACTTATACAACTCACAAGAGAACAATGTAATTGTTGCTCTCCATGCGATTTTCCTAAGAGGAATTCTTATATGCAGTGGTAAGTGGGAGGAAAGTAAAACTCGATGAAAATCGTAGTAATACTGTTCCAGGCATCGACTCCTTTATGGAACACAAACAGTTCATCATGGATGAAACTGTACCACAATCTTCGAATACACAAGAACCGCATAGGTCGGAGAGAGTCAGAAAACAACCGCGTAGGTCTGATCTCACCTAATGAATATATCAATCTTATTGAGGAAGACGAACCAGCTACGTATGAGGAAGTGATACAAGGTATCGACTCCTTTTATGGCAAAGTGCCATGAAGTCTGAAATGGATTCCATGTATACCAACCAAGTTTGGACACTAGTTGATGTACCAGAAGGCATTGTGCCTATTGGTACTATATAAGTCTTCAAGGAAGACATACATGGATGGCAACATACAAATGTACACAGCTGGGCTTGTAAAAAAAGGGTATCGTCAACGACATAGTGTCGACTACGACGAAACGTTTTCACCTGTTGCCATGATTAAATCCATTCGGATAATGCTTGCTATAACTGCATATTTCATTTATGAAATATGACAGCTGGACGCCAAAATCGCTTTCCTTAACGAAAACCTTTTGGAGGATGTTTGTATGCAACATCCTGACGGTTTTGTCATGCCAAAACATGCAAACAAGGTTTGCAAGTTAAATCGATCCATTTATGGATTGAAGCAAGCATAACATTCTTGGAACCAAAGTTTTGATGAGATCATAATGGTATATGATTTCATTCAAAATGAAGATGATTCTTGTGTATATAAGAAGGTTAGTGGGAGCGCACTGAAAATGATTTTCCTATAAGTTGATGATGTATTGCTACTTAGCAATAACATTCCCATAATAAAATCGGTGAAAGCTTGGCTTTCATGAAAAATTCTCCATGGAATACTTGGGAGAAGCAGGTTTTATTCTAGGAATAAAGATCTATTGGGATAGATCTAGAAAGCTGCTGACACTCTCTCAGTGTTCGTACGTTTTAATATGTACGTGACCTGGTGTCTCATATGCTTTGAGCATATGTAGACGCAATCAGGCCAATCCAGGTGATGGTCACTGGATTGAAGTTAAGAACATCCTTGAGTATATTGGATAAACCAAGGATGCTTTCTGAGAATATGGGGAAAGGAGAACTTGAGGTGATTGGGTTCACCGCTGCAAGTTTCCAAACCGATAAAAATGACTGTAAGTCGCAATGAGGGTACGTATATAGTTTGAATAACGGAACAGTGAACTGGAAATCTTCCAAGCAAGATATTGTTGCTGAATAAATAACAAGAGCGGAACATTGCTGCAACTGAGGCAGCAAAAGAAGCATTTTTTATCTATAAAATTCCTAATTAGATTAGGAGTAGTTCTGTTAGCAGCTGAGCTAGGCTACAGCACAGACTAAAGAATCGCGGTCTCATCAATGATCCAAGTATGTACTTCAACTAATTCATCTGATTCCTTCGATCATACATCGTGGCGATGTGATGATAGAATAAATCGCATCCGATGAAAATCTTGCAAATCAGATGACGAAAGCAGTTTCTCAGCAGAATTTTGAGCGACCCGTACATAGTTCAAGTGTTAGACACTTGAGTGATTGGCTATAGGCCAAGTGGGAGATTGTTGGAAAATTATGACCAATATCATCACTATTATACAGAACATGGTGTTGTTGTACAAATTAACTATGTGACAAAGGAAATTGCTCTTTTATCATTTGTAATTGGATTACTTGGATATATAAATGATAAAAGTCATTATGATTAGTTCCGGATTAATAAGATATGAGACAGTATTAATCCACTAAGGTTTAATCATAAAATATCCATAGTCGTAGTATTATCGAGACTGGACATCGATAATGCGGAATAGGCTAGTATTACACTTAAGCGTGTTATGGAAGTGTAACGGCATAGTTCTCATATATTTGGGTATTAGATACTCATGCAAGTGTAATAGGATGTTCTGTTAACCGATGGTACAGAAACATCTTCGTTCTGGATAGACCCCTCGGAATCCCATTGGTATTATGCGTATGTGTCTATGGGAATCTGAATCAGGGTAGATGTATTTGGTCTTAACCTGAGACTTGCATCACTAATACTTGTGACAATCAGTATAATGTCATCCAGGGCTTTAACAGGTTCTATTTACGCCTCTTCTGGGTATACTGAGAATCGTAGTGTATTGGGTGTGATGTCAAGACGGAAGTATCACTTCAGTCATATGGAGATGATGATCACGCAGGGATACAGAACTGGTACTCTAAGTGTTATAGCAATCGGGGAAGTATGACTAGGTCATGACTTTCCGATCATAAAGAGACTAGTTGCTAGTGATCCGATATATGTTTTGTACTAGGCAGACACAACTCCAGCCCCAGGCCTAGCATGTGACATCCGATACTGGATAGTAATACGCAATACTACGTATACTACGCCTGACAAAGATCATATATTCCGTAGAAGAATATTTCTGGAGAATTAGGTAGGCACGGTGTTTTGCTAGAAGCCAATCATGTCTTGTAAATCGGTAAGTAAGTGGTACCGGGTACGCACGTGTTCGGATAGTCCGATGACCGTATTTACTGCCAACATATCCATGGATCTCTTGGGTCGCATCCCAAAGATTCACCGATGATATTTGACTCGAACAATATTAATCTAGGATTAATTAAGAGAGAGAAAATTAATATGGGATTAATTAAGAGAGAAAATTAATCTGGGATTAATTACGGCAGGAATTAATCTGGGATTAATTATCAAAGAAAGAATTAATCTGTGATTAATTACGTCGAGAATTTATCTGGGATTAAATTCATCGAGATGATAGAACGCGATTAATTTGGAATTAATCGGTAAAATAAATTTAATAGTTAAATTAGATTTTACTATTTAATTTATTTAATTGGGCTAAAATAATATATTAGATATATTAAATGAAATCACATTTCAAAGCGGAATTAAAATTGGATTTTAATTCAAGCAAACGAATTAATTTAGAATTAATTCGTAAGCGAGTTCCGTAATAATTTTGCGAGGCATTATTATTTAATTAAATTGGATTTAATTATACCGCGACGGAAAATTCGTTTAATCGGATTAAACGAACACGAGCCCAAAAGTGTGTTGTGTAAGTAATTTGGATTTTGAATTCAATGTGGTGGGACCCACTCACTTACATCAACTAGTCATTTGTTGATGGAAGTTGTTGGGATACTAAATTGGATTTACTAACCCATCACACCAAACAAGCAAAAGAATAATAATTAATGAATTTTTTAAATTCTTTAATTGCTCTCTCCTTGGCCGAAAGAGAGGCTATTGACTTTAAAATAGGTTTGGCCGAATGCCCATAAAATCCTCTCTTTTCATTTTTGCCATGTGGCCACTATCTTCTTTCTTTTTATTTTTGGACGAAAACCATATTGCTTTCCTATTAAAAGAATTCCAATTGGCCTCTGCAAGTGAAGATTTGGCCAAAAGCAATTTGGACTTTTGCTTTTGAAGGATCGGCCGAATGGTCTCTGTTTTAGGGCTTGGCCGAATGGCCTTATATCAAATAGGGGTGATTGCTTTCCTCTCTCTTGGGAAAATTTGCTTCTCCTTGGGAGATAAAATTTGTTCCATTTGTTCTTGCTAGCACATAAGGGAGTCAAATGATGGTGATAGGGATACTCACCCATGAGCTTGGAAGCTTCAACATCCATGGAATTTTTTAAATCCTAAATCCGATCAATGTAAGTATTCCGCAACTTTCTTGATTAATTCACACAATAATCACGCTTAGAGATATCGTGGCATGTCTAGGACACTTACACTATATGGGATTTGACAAAAAACAATCTTTGGATTAATAAATTAAAGGATAATAAAGAATAACAAACATTAATTATATTAAACGTTTAAAAGGTACTCAAGAAATCAAAAACATCAATATAAGGATTTAAATACAAGAGTTCACCCCTAGCTTTTCCTACCAGATTAGTTCTCCATGCCGAAGAAAGAAACAGTGTTGATAGATCGGAGAGACATCTTCATCACTTCGAGGTACAATCTTTTACTGCATACATTTGCTGAGAATGTTTGGTGTTGTTTTACTCACTTGTCATTAAGGTCCCATGCAGTTCCAGAGCAAGAGCGTCAAGAAATAGCTATTGCTCATGTTGGTAGACACTTTCGCAAGTTTTTTTACACCATCATTACCATGTACCACCCATCCCAATATGGTGGTGGGAACATTCATTATACGAAGCTAAAGAATGGGCCACTTATTATATGATTCGTAATCAATTATGGTACGAAGTATTGGGTATATCACCAAGTGCGCCAGGAGGAGACTTTGGAGGCAACATAGATTAGAATTTATGTTTTTATATTTTTAAGTGTAAATTTTTATATTGTTATTTGTACTATTTTTAAATAAATATTTTTCTAATATGCATGAGAACATTTTTATAATACATAAGTAGTGTTAAATAAATTAAAAAATATTAATACTACTTATGTATTAAAATAATATAATTTAACCAAATAAAATTAATTATAAAATATATTTTTTGAAAAAATTATGTGTTGAACATTTTTACAAATTCGAACCAGACACAAGTTGAAAATGCAAGTCAAAAATCTAGATGAATAGTGTCTAAGGATGAATCTAGAGAATTCTCCAATTCTCTCCATTTTCTAACACTTTTTATTTTAAAAGTTTTACAAATTTATCATTTGAACCCCTATTATATATAAGGGGTATTATTCCTAAATCTAAAAAAAAACATAAGAAGAGAAAGAAGGAGGAGGAGGAAGAAAAAGAATAAATAAAGAACAAGAAACAAGGGCAAAATATTAATGCATCAAGCAAAGAAGGAGTGTAGCAATCATGAGAAGCTTGGAAGATGAAGGAAACAACAAGAAAAGAGGTAAGACCAACTTGACATACAACTTGGATTGTGTAATTTTAAAAATTCGATGTCATGTTAGAGTAATTTGCAAGCTAGGGGATGCATTTAAGTGTTTAGTAACAAAGAAATATATGGTATGATGAAATATCCAAAATTAGGGAATCATAAGTATTGGGTTAAAAACAAAATGCTTAGATTAATAGTTATTTAATGATGAGATGGTGGTATAGAGTATGTGAAATTGAAGTTTAATGAGATAGATTGTGTATTGGTTTTGGATGAAGTGTTGGTA
Source organism: Zanthoxylum bungeanum (assembly GCA_019454045.1). Lineage (NCBI taxonomy): Eukaryota > Viridiplantae > Streptophyta > Magnoliopsida > Sapindales > Rutaceae > Zanthoxylum > Zanthoxylum bungeanum. The sequence continues at coordinate 55,140 of SKCR01032202.1, read as the reverse complement.
ATACTCTTGGATAGACTAGATGTGTAGAAGCAAGTGCTGGAAAACCTGAAAAACAGGTGCGCATCGCGATGCTTACTAGAAAATTTAGGCATATTCATTTCTGGAATGTCCGCGTCGCGATGCGCAAGGACTTGCATCGCGACGTGCACTGGAAATTTTCAGGTATTCCTTTATGGATTTGAGAGCGTCGCGACGCGCAAGGCCTTGCGTCACGACGCGAAGACCAGAATTTCCCCAAAATATTTTTAATTCATTCCAGATTCACCCTAACATGTTAGAGGCCACCCTATGGGTCTCATATTAGTTCGAATATATACATTATGACATAATATATACACACGATACATAGTGAAGTGTTAAAAAGTACTTGAATAAATAAATTAGCCTAATCCCATAACGTTTTCCCAGTTCATCTTCTAATTAAGATTTTCAATTATAAATCATCGCATGAACCACAAATTTCTTCAGCGAAGTGAAGTAAGGCTAGCAGAACTCCAAATTAGTGAGTGGACACATTTTTTCTTAAGTTGATTTTACATTATGATTATTTTAAATATCAGACTTACATATTCTGTGTTTAGGGCGTTAGCCAAGTTTGTTTTGTATTATATTATAATTAAGCATGTTCCGAGAAATGTTTTAGAAAGAGATGTTTTCAAAAGCATGATTTTATATTTTCAAGGCATGGGGAAAAATCCACCTCAGTATATAACTTGATTTAGATATGGAATTGATAGAAAGTACATATGCACATGTAGAGGACATGGGGGATGGCTATACGTAATACCCCCCAGATCCTAGTTCAGGACAAGGGATGCCAGATGCCCCTAGATCCTAGATTCAGAGCTTGGAGGGTAGCATAGATTCGTAACCCTTGTTCTAGTTCAGTGGCTTGGGGGCGGTGATACGTAACGCCCCAAGACCATTAGTTTCAGAGACATGAGTGGCATGCTTTGGGGGACGGCGATACGTAACGCCTCAATGTCATGGATTTTCACTCCTGGCTCTAGTTAGGCATATGGAGGGACGGCGATACGTATCGCCTGTTAGGGTTGGTGCTCCGAGTGCCAATCCGGATCGTATTTATGTCCGATTCATAAATACGAGTGATTCAATTTTCCATAATATTGCTAATTTACTAGTAGCACCCTTGTCTTTTATACACATATTCGGTCTAATTACGATTAGATATCTGATTCCGATTAGACCGAAACTAAATATGGTTTAGTGATATGTGTCTATTAGACAAAGACCCTAGGATTTACCATATAGTACGCAGTTACAACGTAGTTTGTAATTGACATTGGGAAGCGCACTATAAGATGTATATCCTTAAATAAAGTTCCTGGTCAAGATTTACTAACACGGGTCGGTTAGTAAAATCCGCTGAGACTAGTACATGTCGTATATCGTGACTTGGTCCGGTGGTTTATCCCAGTGAACCATGAGTCTCGGGAGACTCGTATAGACATGTAGGTATTTATTTGATAAGACACTGAATGACTCACTAAAGGTTTCCTAATAGATGGTACACCAACGTCAATAGGAATCCTAATAGATGGTACACCAACGTCAATAGGAACCTTCTCGAGTTGAGCGAGCATAGTGGTCCTTCGACTTGAGATACCACTGTGGATATATGAGCTATCCTCCACACTTTGATGGCAGTCACGTCAACGATCTATTCATGATCAGACCTCTGTCTGTTCGTTGAGTGTGGACTGATGCTCATGATATTCTGTGCGTATCAAGATAGGATCCGTCAGTCATGTGTACAGGGCATATGCATCCTCACATGTTTACGATCTAGTAAATCCATGGCCGTGGTATAACGTCGGAAACCAATTCCGAGTGTTATTTCATGATCGTAAATTGAAAGTCGATTATATTATACCGAACGGGTTTGACGTTTTCATCTATACCCCATGTATAATACGGATAGCCTGTGAGAGATGGATTATACGTATGCAATGACCTCGACTTGCATATTTTAGCGAGATTATCTGTGATCGTTATAATCCATGAGTGGGTGGATTATGGACACGAAATTGGATTTCGTGACGGATAAACCTAAACTTAGAGAGTCCTGCAATATGAAGTGTACTCGTTGAGCACTTGGGCAACTCGATATGAATAATACGAATTATTCATAATACTTTACCGGATTACGTGAGTTAATTTGGATCGTTTAATCGGTTAAACGATAACACATGCATTAGGGAATTTTTGTCCGATAATAATTATTGTGTATTTGTATTTGATACATAATACGATTAGATACACATTAATTATTCGTCGAATGAGATTTTGACACATGCCATAAATATATGTATTTATTATTTAATGTAAATAAAAATACATATATGGTTGTTGATTAATTATTTATTTATTTAATTGTTAAATAATTAAATAATTAAAAATTTTAATATTTATCCTTTTATCATTAATTGAATGATACTTGGTGAAATTTAATTGGAACTTTTGGCATGTAATAATTATGCTTTATAAGTGTGTGAATTTGATTTGCTTATATAAAGTGTAAATATTAATTTATTTGATAAATTTTCAAAAGGACTAAAATGCCCTTTGACTGAGATGAGATGGACACTCAGACCCCCAATGCTTCGATTGTTTGGGGTGCTTCGACCTCCGTTAAGATTAAGATAGCCACCCCGGCCTCCGATGGTTCGATCAATTGAGATATTTCACCTTCACTGAGGTGAAAATGAGTATTGAGCCCCTGATTCCTCGATCGGTTGAGGTGTTTTAACCTCCACTGTGATGAAAATGGGCATTCAGGTCTCTGATGCTTTGATATATTGCGGTGCTTCGACCTCTGTGAGATGAAAATGGGCACTCGGACCCCCGATGCTTCAATCGATTGAGGTGTTTTAACCTTCGGTGAGATGAAATGGGCGTTCGGGCCCCCGATACTTCGATCAGTTGAGGTACTTCGACCTATGATGAGATAAAAATGGGCATCGGGTCCCCGATGCTTCGATCGATTAAGGTTTTCAACCTTCGCTTAGATGAATTTGGGCACTCGGGCCCCTATGCTTTGATCAGTTAAGGTGTTTGACCTTTTTTGAGATGAAAATAGAAACTCAGACATCAACCGAGTATATAAAAATCAGGTTCGCCTCCTCCTTATTCACCACGTTTACCAAAATCTTCTATGAGAGCTCCAATTCCCTATTTCAAAAACTATTTTCGAATATTCTGTCCTCATATTCTTCGAAAATATCATTCCCAAGACTCCTTACTCCCAATCATGCACTGAAATATTCACATCTACCATTCATCACGACCTTGGACCGTAACTCAGATCGCCAAAAGTCATTTGGTCTTGAATATAGGGACCTCATCCCTACACCCTTGCTCTGGGTGCCACGCATGCTCTTTCGTGGACCCGATAAGTATTATTTCCACTCTCTTTATTTTTCGAATCTGTGGATTTTTTCTTGCGATATACATTTGGCCGGATGTTTGGTAAAGTATGCCACAATTTTGCATGTACGAACAAACTTCGATGAATGGCTAGCTAGTGTTATTCATTTGTCTACCCAGATATGAGCTTAAGGAATATCTAGCAACTTCCCTGCATTTTGTAGCTTCTATTTTTATTGTAATTGGATGTTTTGTTGACCTCATTTCTCCCTTATCATCTTGATACAACACGCCTAAAGGATTGTCCTGGGGGCTGAAATAATGCTTTATACGATAGAGAGACCTCTCGGGCCTAAGAACGGAATTGAGCAGTCGCTTGAGCTTAAGCTTTGGAAGACTCACAGCGATGACAACTCAACTGCTCAATCCGTCATGCTTGCTGCAATGACCCCGTAGTTTCGTCGTCAGAACAAAGGATTGGATCCCTATGAGATGATTATGAAATTAAGGGACCTTCACCAATCTAATCTTAGGTAGCAGAAGTATGAGTTACAGAAGAAACTCTTTCACTCTCGCATGTCAGAGGGTACATCTGTTGAGCACCATGTGTCACAGATGATTGCTGACATCGAACAGCTGGGACAGCTGGGCATAGTCTTCGAGGCTGAGACTTCTATAGATTTGATCTTACAGTCTCTTCCTGACAGCTGGAGCGGGTTCATCATGAACTATAATATGTTGAACCAAGAATACACTCTTGGAGAGTTAATATCTATGCTGAAAGAGGCAGAAAATGAGCTTTTAAAGAGCAAAAAGCATGAGGCGCACTTCGCTTCAACATCTCAGTCTGCCAAGGCTTAGCCGAAGGCTACTGGAGGTGTAAAGAAGAAGAATAAGAAGAAGGCCAAGGCCAAATCGTCAAAGTCTTCTGGGAAGACAAATGACAAATCCCAAGATTTCTGCCTACAGTGTGGCAAACGGGGTCACTGGAAGTGTGACTGCCATGAGTACAAGGCGCATATGAAGGAAATCAAAGCGGGCAAGGCACCGGCTTCAAGTATGTTTGTTATAGAAATAAACATGTCTACTTCTAGTTTTAAAAATTGGATTTTTGATTCTGGTTGTGGTACTCATATATGTACTGATGTGCAAGATCTGCAGATTAGCAGGAGACTGGCCTCATGAGAGATTGACCTCCGAGTTGGAATGGGACTAGAGTCACCGTTTTGGCCGTTGGGACTTATATTTTGGAACTGCCCTCGGGGCATGTACTAAACTTATCAGACTGTTATTATGTACTTAGTTTGACTAGGAATATTATTTTTATATCTTGTTTAGCCTAATGTGTGTATACTTTTGTATTTAGAAACACTGGGTGTTTTATGTATAAAAATGATATTGAGATATGCAGTGCTGATGTGCATAATGGTCTTTATATTTTGAATATAAATCAATCTCAAACATATAATGTAACAAACAAAAGGCTTAAATTAAGTAACAAAGATGAAACTTATATGTGGCATTTTCGTCTAGGACACATTAACAAGGCTCGCATATCCACACTTTCGAAGAGTGGTTACTTGGATGGATTTGATCCAAATTCATATGACGTCTGCGAATCTTGTTTATTAGGCAAGATGCCTAAAACAACTTTTAGCGGTAAAGGTGCACGTGCCACCAAACTGTTAGCCCTCATTCATAGTGACGTATATAGGCCCATGTCTAGCCACGCTAGAGGTGGATATGAATACTTCGTAACCTTTACAGATGATGCATCGCGTTATGGTTATGTTTATCTTATGAGACACAAGTCGGAAACCTTTGAGAAATTCAAAGAGTTTCGACACGAAGTAGAAAAACTGACCGGCAAAAGTATTATAACATTACGGTCTGACCGTGGTGGAGAATACTTGAGCAATGAGCTTCTTGATTACTTGAAAGAATATGGTATTCTTACATAGTAGACTCCTCCCGAAACACCGTAATTAAATGGTGTGTCCGAACGGAGAAACCGAACTATGTTGGACATAGAAAGGTCTATGATGAGTCGTACTGAGCTACCAATTTCCTTCTGGGGGTATGCATTGAACAATGCAATACTTATTTTGAATAAGGTTCCGTCAAAGTCTGTTCAACAGACTCCATATGAATTATGGACAGGAAAGAAACCGGGTTTCTCATTCCTGAAGATTTGAGGATGCTGGGCATACGTTAAACATTTGGATAATACCAAACTAGAACCCAAATCGGATAAGTATCTATTTGTAGGTTATCCTAGGGAAACCAAATGATATTACTTCTACAACCCACAAGAGAACAAAGTATTTGTTGCTCTACATGCGGTTTTCCTCGAAAGGAATTCCTAAATGCTGTGATAAGTGGGAGGAAAGTAGCACTCGATGAAAATCAGAGTGATACTGTTCCTGGCACCGATTCTTTAACAGAACATGAACAGTTCATTAGGGATGAGATTGTACAACAATCTTCGAATACACAAGAACCGCGTAGGTCGGAGAGAGTCAGAAAACCACCTTAGAGGTATGGGTTTCTCATCTCACCTCATGTGGATATTAATCTTATTGAGGAAGAAGAACCGGCTACGTATGAGGAAGCGGTATAAGATATCGACTCAGCTTTATGGCAAGAAGCCATGAAGTCCGAAATGGATTCCATGTACACCAACCAATTTTGGACACTAGTTGATGCACGAGAAGGCGTAAAGCCTATTGGTTGCAAATGGGTCTTAAAGAAGAAAACCGATATGGATGGTAATATACAAACGTACAAAGCTAGGCTTGTTGCGAAAGGGTATCGTCAACGACATGGTGTCGATAAAAATGAAACTTTTTCACCTGTTGCCATGATTAAATCCATTTGGATAATGCTTGTTATTGCTGCATATTTCGATTACGAGATATGGCAGATAGACGTCAAAACCGCTTTCCTTAACGAAAACCTTTTGGAGGATGTTTATATGTAACAGCCTGACGGTTTTGTGATACCAAGACTTGCAAACAAGTTTTGTAAGTTAAATCGATCCATTTATGGATTGAAGCAAGCATCGCGTTCTTGGAACCAACGTTTTGATGAGATCATAAAAGAATATGATTTCGTTCAAAATGAGAATGATCCTTGTGTATATAAGAAGGTTAGTGGGAGCGCACTGACATTCATTGTCCTTTATATTGATGGTGTATTGCTTATGGGCAATGACATTCACATGCTACAATCGGTGAAAGCTTGATTTCATTAAAATTCTCCATGAAAGATCTGGGAGAAGCAGCCTTTATTCTGGGAATAAAGATCTACCGGGATAGATCTAGAAATCTGCTTAGACTCTCCCAGAGCACGTACATTGACAAAGTGTTGAAGAGATTCAACATGGAACAGACTAAGAGGGGACTGTTGCCAGTGTCACATGGTGTCACTCTATCTAATGACATGTGTCCTAAAACTCAAGATGAGAGAGACAACATGAGTCGGATCTCGTTTGTTTCTACAGTCAGATCATTCATTTATGCCATGATATGTACGCGACATGATGTCTCCTATGCTTTGAGCATATGTAGTCGCTATCAGGCCGATCCAGGTGATGGTCACTAGATAGCGGTTAAGAACATCCTTAAGTATCTTAGACGAACTAAGGATTTTTTCTTAATCTATGGAGATGTAGAACTTGAGGTAACTGGGTTTACCGATGCAAGTTTCCAAACCGATAAAGACGACTGTAAGTCACAATTCGGGTACATATTTTGTTTGAACAACGGAGCAGTAAGCTGGAAACCTTCCAAGCAAGAGACTGATGTCGATTCAATAATAGAAGCGGAATAAATTGTTGCAGCTGAAGCAGTAAAAGAGGTAGTTTGGATCTGTAAATTCCTAATTGGATTAGGATTAGTTCTGTTAGCAGCTGAGCCCGTTCCATTGTATTGTGACAATAACGGGGCTAAAGCGTAGGCTAAGGAACCACGGTCTCATTGTTGGACAAAATGACCCATAGCGTCACTATTTGTACAGATCACGGTGTTGTTGTACAAATTAACTATGTGACAAGGAAATTGCACTCTCATCATTGTGATTAGATCACCATAGATATATAAATGAAGAGAGGTCCATATGATTAGTTCCTGGATTGAGATGATATGAGACAGTATCAGTCCACGAAGGATTAATCATTAAATATCCCTAGCCGGAGTATTATCGAGACAGGACATCGATAATGCGGAATAGGCTAGTATTGCACTTGTGCGCGTTGTGAGGGCACAACGGCATAGTTCTCATATATATAAGTATTGGATACTTATGCAAGTGCGATAGGAGGTCGTGTTTCACCGATGGTACGGGAAACAGCTTCGCTCTGGATAGACCCCTCGGAATCCCATTGGTATTATGACTATGTGTCTATGGGAGGCCGAAATCAAGGTAGGTGTGTATAGTCTTAACCTGAGACTTGCATCGCTAATACTTACGATAATCGATAGACTTTGGTCTTGGTGATACAGGGCTTTAACCGGTTCTGCGTACACCACTTCTGGGTTTATCAGAGAGTCGTAGTGTATTGGGTGTGATGTCAAGACGGAAGTATCACTCTAGTTATAGTGGAGATGATGTCTCGCAGGATACGGTATTAGTGCTCTTAAGTGTTGCGCAACCATCGGGATATTATGACTAGGTCATACATATCCGATTATAGAGACTAGTTACCAGACATCCGACATGTGCTTCGGACGGGGCATACACTTATCCAGCCCCAGCCCTAGCACGTGACTATCTGATACTGGGCCGATATACACAATACTACGGTATACTACGCTTGATACAGATCTATATATTCCTGTAAGAATATTTCTGGAGAATTGGGTAGGCATGGCGCTTTGCTAGAAGCCAACCTTGTCTTGTAAATCGGTATAAACGTAGTACGAGGTACTTACGTGTTCGGATAATCCGACGACCGTATTTACTGCCAACATATCCGGAGATCTCATGGGTCGCTTCTTGAAGATTCACCGATGATGTATAACTCGCACTTAATTAATCTAGGATTAATTAGAAGAGAGAGAAAATTAATCTGGGATTAACTACGGAGATATTTTATCTGGGATAAAATATTAATTAAAGAGAGAGAACGATTAATTTGGAATTAATCGATAAATTAATATATTTGATATATTATTAGAAATTGGATTTCGACGCGGAATTAAAATTAGATTTTAATTCGGGCAAACGAATTAATTTAGAATTAATTCGTTAGCGACGTGAATAGTGATTTCGCTAGGCGTAATAATTTAATTACGACGCGACGAAAATTCGTTAATTTGGAATTAGCGAACCCGAGCCCGGGATTATTTGCGAGCGCATTCGCATTTCGAATTCGAGTGCGGCACACAAGTCAAATCGTGCGTCAAATCGCTAGTCACATCAAGCGTCAAATCAAATGTCACTTTGAGTGATATGACATGTTGTCACTTGATTTGAGTGATTGATGTAGAAGTTGAAAAAGCAACATTTGCTTTTTACTTTTTGACTTTTGAATTAAAGTAATATATATGTTTTATTTAATTTACTTGGTAAAGATAATAAACATATATATTAAAGCTTTATCTTCTCTCTCTCACATGCAAGACATACGCATTCTCTCTTTTCCCTCTCTTTTTTCTTCTCCCTCTCCTTCACGGCTTCAAGCCGATTTTGCTTCAAAAATTTCTGGTTGGACCGAATTTAAAGTGAAGCAAGGAAGAAGATGTGGTGCTAGCACACACCATGGGTTATATTATGGTGATAGGGAAACGAATTTGTGAGCTTGGAAAGCTTGAAGCTTGGAGCTTCAATGGTGTTCATCCATGGCCGAATTTTTGAGGTTCAAAGAGGAGCAAAACCGAGCAGTCCAGCAGCACAAGGAGCTCCATTACCGCGAGTTTGAGAAGCTTGAAGGCTTGTATTCTTCATTTCATCAAAACCCATCAATGTGAGTATGAATTCCGCCTTACTCCTTGGTTGTATGCAACTCGTTTTTATGCATGATTTATGGTCTTGGGACTTGATTGAAACTCAACACTCATCAACGATCCAAGCATGTTTTTCGATGTTTCCATCTGATTCGTGAGATCATACATCGTGGCGATGTGAAGATCGAGAAGGTCGCATCAGATGACAACATTGCAGATCCGTTGACGAAAGCAATTCCTCAGCAAAAGTTTGAGCGACATGTACATAGTTCAGGCGTTAGATACTTGAGTGACTGGCTATAGGCCAAGTGGGAGATTGTTGGACAATTATGACCCATAGCGTCACTATTTGTAAAAGACATTGTGGTTTTTGTACAAATTAACTATGTGACAAATGAAATTTCTATTTTATCGTTTTGTAATTAGATTAATTAAATATATAAATGATAAAAGTCCTTATGATTAGTTCCGGATTATAAGATATGAGACAGTATCAATCCACGAAGGTTTCATCATTATAAGATATGAGACAGTATCAATCCACAAAGGTTTAATCAAGAGAGAGAACGATTAATTTGGAATTAATCAATAAAATAATATATTCGATATATTAAATGAAATTAGATTTCAAAGCGGAATTAAAATTGTATTTTAATTCGGGCGAACGAATTAATTTAGAATTAATTCGTAAGCGATTTTCGTAATAATTTTACGATGCATTATTATTTAATTAAATTTGATTTAATTAAGTCGCAACAAAAATTCGTTAATTCGGAATTAACGAATCAGATCCCGAAGTGTGTTCCGTCACCCGACTTGAATTTTGAATTTAAAGTGGGGCCCATTTCACTTACATCACTAGTCACTTTTATGATGAAAGTTAAATCAATTTTTTGTGATGTGAGTCCAATCACCTTTTTGGTGATGGAGCTGGTTGAGGGCATTTAAATGGATTTTGCTCTCAACACACTTGCTTTTTGGTTTTGAATAAACCATATACACATTTTTATATTGACTAGGTCATAAGTGGTAATTGTTTTAAAACAAACAAAACACAAAACACAAAAGCTCTCCTATCTCCTACTCATTGTCGTGAGCTAGGCTCCCATTTCTCTTTGATTTTGCTTCAAAAATCAAGCAAGCTAGAACTTAAAGAGTTTATTAAGGTAATAGGGAAACTCACCCTTGGGACTAAAGATTCAACACAAATCTTGGAGCTTCTGAAACGTAAAGAATTTTTGAAATCTCCACATCCGATCTTTGTAAGTACTTTCGCAACTTCTTTGATCTTATTCACACAATTTCATGTCTTATTAGATCCTTGGCATGTTCTAGGAACCCAACAATGGTATCAGAGCCAATTTTAAGCATGAAATATATTATGGTTCATATACTTTAATTTGGGTATTTTTGCTTGGAGTTTGTTTTGTCCAAATTGATTGTTTGATTATGCTTAGATTATGATAACTTAGAGTTATGCATGATTAATTTTGAGAAAATGAATTGGATAAATTTTCCTTTAATTTGTTATCATGGCCGACTGTTGGACCCTTTGTAGCTCATGGTGTTTTTTAATTTTAGACCATTGGATGTGTTTAAAATGCATGAGATATATTGATTTGTGATTTAATTGGATTGAAATCAAAATTGGATATAAAAATGCATGAAAACAGTGAGCTTGATGAGCATGTAATGACTTGATTTTGTTCAATTATGTTGGACATGAATTGAATATAATAAAGCATGATTAATTAGGTAAATTGGTGTTTTGAAAATATTAATTTAACTAATTAATTATGGCTATACACTTGTGATATTTGGAATATTGTAATTTAATTAAATTAGTCTTTAAATTCGGAATAAGGCTAATGTTGTTATATTTGGGCCTAATGGGCTTGGTTGGGCCAAGTTGGTTTAGGACAATTGGATTGGATCCAAATTGGGCCTAAAACCATTCCATAAAGTCCAAATATAAAAAATGGGCCTAATGGGCCAAAATTAATTTTATGGCAAAGGGTGATTCCTTATTGGGCATTGGTTGCCAAAGTCTATGCCTTATGAATTAATTAAAAGCCCATTGGACTTTAATTATATTGACATTGGATGTTAATTGGGCCTTTGAGACCCATTAAGATTGAATTTAGATTTAAAGTCTAAAAGGCACATTAAAAAGTGTAATTATTTAATTTAGAATCAAATATGAATTAGTATTGAATACAAATTAAATTGGATTTAAAATTGTAGTTCGATATAATTCAAGTATTCGCACTTTGAGTACTTATACTTAAACGAGTTGGACTCGCGCAAATCAAATCGTTGTTTGAACATTGGATGATCACTTAATTCAAAGATTAATTAATTGGATTAGATTGATTTAATAACATGCTTTGTGTGAATACATGAATGTATTGTTTGAATAATGTATATTAGATGGATATTAGATGGGTGAGGGCAATTTTGGAAATTGTTGTAATAAATTTAGAATTTATTAAATTGGACCTGCGTGTCCAGCCTTTATCTCTTGACTCTTTGTAATTCTCTTCTCACCAATTCCCCTCAATGTAATGAGGTTTCTTTATTGTATTATGTAATTGGGTAGAAGTTAGAATAGTACTAACCGGGGAGATGGAAATGAGTGATTTGTTCTAGGAACAATCTGTTAAATATCCATCCGCATATCGTTATTATTTATTTCGCGACTTATTATGCTTTTAGAATGCATGCTTAAGGGTGTATGATGAGACATAATCAAAGATAATAAATTGGTTGCCAATTTACTCGAAAAACCCTCAACAAAATATTAAGTGTTTTCCTTCCACTGAATGGTTTTTTCTCAAGATCCAAGATTGGCATTGGTTTGTTGGCCAAAGTGAAGATCAATGTCCATCGCGGATGTGTTTGAACCATGAAAGCTTTGTTCCATATCGCATGTCTTGGGCAAGTTGTGATTTTTTGGCTAAAGTCAAGGTCACTTCTTGTTCATCGACATGGATTACAAAGCTTTCCCACTGTCAATGGGTCCTGCTTAACTGGAATCATTAAGCTTATTGAGCCAAAGCCAAGGCTTAGTTGATTCAGAGGAAAAGGTTAGGAAAATATATTAGATATATTGGCATATATATTGCATATATGTTTCGGACTTGGAGGTCCACCTACCGGATCTAGGAATTGGATGAGATCCAATTGATCTTAGAGTTCTACCTAGTTAAATATCATACAGCTTGTTGGCCAAAGTCAAGGTTGTGTGTTATTTAACGGGATCCTAGCCCACTAGGAAACTAGGTTTCCCGAGTACTCAACAGACGGTTAGAGGCTCGCCGAAAAATAGTGGGAGGCCAGTATTGAATTTGCAATTTCGTTCAAATACTTGGCATTATGCGCTTTCAAATTATTTCGTCATTTTATGTATTTATTAGTTGGACTAATATTTTATTATTTCTTGTAACAGTTGGACTGTACCCAAATATCGTGAATTGAATAGTTAGACTATTGCAATTAAGATGGCTGGAAAGATCGGAGTTAGGGACATTATCATGGGTGAGAATGTCTTTAATGGTGCGAACTGTTCTGACTATGATATGAACCTACGGATTGTCCTGGGGGCTGAGAGAATTCTCTATACGATAGAGAGACCTCTCGGGCCTAAGTCCAGAAATGAGCAGCCGCTTGAGCTTGAGCTTTGGTAGACTCACATCGATGACAACTAAAATACTCAATCCGTCATGCTAGCTGCAATGACCCCGCAGTTTCGTCGTCAGAACAAGGGATTGGAACCCTATGAGATAATTATGATATTAAGGGACATTCACCGATCTAACCTTAGGTCGCAGAAGTTTGAGTTGCAGAAGAAACTCTTTCGCTCTCGCATGTCAGAGGGTACATCTATTGAGCAACATGTGTCACATATGATTGCTGACATCGAACTGCTGGGACAGCTGGGCATAGTCTTCAAGGCTGAGAATTCTATAGATTTGATCTTACAGTCTCTTCCTGACAGCTGGAGCGGGTTCATCATGAACTACAATATGTTGAACTAAGAAGACACTCTTGGAGAGTTAATGTCTATGCTGAAAGAGCCAGAAAATGAGCTTTTAAAGAGCAAAAAGCGCAAGGCGCACTTCGCTTCAACATCTCAGTCTGCCAAGGATTGGCCGAAAGCTACTAGAGGTGTAAATAAGAAGAAGAAGAAGAAGGGCAAAGCCAAATCGTCAAAGTCTTCTGGGAAGGCAAAGGACAAATCCCAAGATGTCTTCCTACAATGTGGAAAATGGGGTCACTGGAAGCGTGACTGCAGTAAGTACAAGGCGCACATGAAGGAAATCAAAGCGGGCAAGACACCGGCTTCAGGTATGTTTGTTATAGAAATAAACATGTCTACTTCTAGTTTTAAAAATTGGATTTTTGATTCTGGTTGTGGTACTCATATATGTACTGATGTGCAGGATCTGCAGATTAGCAGGAGACTGGCCTCAAGAGAGATTGACCTCCGTGTTGGAAATGGGACTAGAGTTGCCGTTTTGGCCGTTGGGACTTATATTTTGGAACTGCCCTCGGGAAATGTACTAAACATATGAGACTGTTGTTGTGTACCTAGTTTGACTAGGAATATTATTTATGTATCTTGTTTAGCCCAATGTGGGTATACTTTTGTATTTAGAAACACTGGGTGTTTTATGTATAGAAATGATATTGAGATTATACAGTGCTGATGTGCATAATGGTCTTTATATTTTGAATATAAATCAATCTCAAACATATAATGTAACAAAAAAAAGGCTTAAATTAAGTAACAAATTTGAAACTTATATGTGGCATTTTAGTCTAGGACACAATAACAAGGCTCGCATATCCACACTTTCGAAGAGTGGGTACTTGGACGGATTTGATCCAAATTCATATGACATCTGTGAATCTTGTTTATTATCTTGTTTATTAGGCAAGATGCCTAAAACAACTTTTAGCGGTAAAGGTGCATGTGCCACCAAACTGCTAGCCCTCGTTCATAGTGACGTATGTGGGCCAATGTCTAGCAAGGCTAAAGATGGATATGAATACTTCGTCACCTTTACGGATGATGCATCGTGTTATGGTTATGTGTATCTTATGAGACACAAGTCGGGAACCTTTAAGAAATTCAAAGAGTTTCGACACGAAGTAGAAAAACTGACCGTCAAAAGTATTAAAACATTAGGGTCAGACCATGGTGGAGAATACTTGAGCAATGAATTTCTTGATTACTTGAAAGAATATGTTATTCTTACACAGTAGACACCTCTCGGAACACCGCAATTAAACGGTGTGTCCGAATGGTGAAACCGAACTTTTTTAGACATGGTAAGATCTATGATGAGTCGCACTGAGCTACCAATTTCCTTCTGGGGATATGCATTGAACAGTGCAATACTTATTTTGAATAAGGTTCTGTCAAAGTCTGTTCAACAGACTCAATATGAAATATGGACATGAAAGAAACCAGGTTTCTCATTCCTGAAGATTTGGGGATGTTGGGCATACGTTAAACGTTTGGATAGTACCAAACTAGAACCCAAATCGGATAAGTATCTATTTGTAGGTTATCCTAGGGAAACCAAATGATATTACTTCTACAACCCACAAGAGAACAAAGTATTTGTTGCTCAATATGCGGTTTTCCTCGAAAAAGAATTCCTAAATGCAGTGGTAAGTGGGAGGAAAGTAGAACTCGATGAAAATTGGAGTAATATTGTTCCTAGCACCGATTCTTTAACAGAACATGAACAATTCATCAGGGATGAGACTGTACCACAATCGTCGAATACAAAAAAACCACGTAGGTCGGAGAGATTCAAAAAACAACCTGAGAGGTATAGGTTTCTGATCTCACCTCATGTGGATATTAATCTTATTGAGGAAGACGAACCGTCTACGTATGAGGAAGCGATATAAGATATCGACTCAGCTTTCTGGCAAGAAGCCATGAAGTCCGAAATGGATTCCATATACACCAACCAAGTTTGGACACTGGTTGATGCACCAGAAGGCGTAAAGCCTATTGGTTGCAAATGGGTCTTCAAGAAGAAAACCGACATGGATGGCAATATACAAACGTACAAAGCTAGGCTTGTAGCGAAAGGGTATCATCAACGACATGGTGTTAATTACGACGAAACTTTTTCACATGTTGCCATGATTAAATCCATTCGGATAATGCTTGATATTGTTGTATATTTCGATTACGAGATATGGCAGATGGACGTCAAAACCACTTTCCTTAACGGAATCCTTTTGGAGGATGTTTATATGCAACAGCCTGACGATTTTGTCGTACCAAGACTTTCAAACAAGGTTTGTAGGTTAAATCGATCCATTTATGGATTGAAGCAAGCATCACGTTCTTGGAACCAACGTTTTGATGAGATCATAAAAGAATATGATTTCGTTCAAAACGAGAATGATCCTTGTGTATATAAGAAGGTTAGTGGGAGCGAACTGACATTCATTGTCCTTTATATTGATGATGTATTGCTTATGGGCAATGACATTCCTATGCTACAATCGGTGAAAGATTGGCTTTCATTAAAATTCTCCATGAAAGATCCGGGAGAAGCAGCCTTTATTCTGGGAATAAAGATCTACCGGGATAGATCTCAAAAGCTACATGGACTATCCCAGAGCACGTACATTGACAAAGTGTTGAAGAGATTCACATGGAACAGTCTAAGAGGGGACTATTGCCAGTGTCACATGGTGTCACTCTATCTAAGGACATATGTCCTAAAACTCGAGATGAGAGAGACAATATGAGTCGGATCTCATTTGCTTCTACAGTCGGATCGATCATGTATGCCATGATATGTACGTGACTTGATGTCTCGTATGCTTTGAGCAGGTGTAGTCGCTATCAGGCCGATCCAGGTGATGGTCACTGGATAGCGGTTAAAAACATTCTTATTGGGCTTTGTTTGCCAAAGTCCATGGCTTATGAATTAATTAAAAGCCCATTGGACTTTAATTATATTGACATTGGATGTTAATTGGGCCTTTGAGACCCATTAAGATTGGATTTAGATTTAAAGTCTAAAAGGCACATTAAAAAATGTAATTATTTAATTTATAATTAAATATGAATTAGTGTTGAACACAAATTAAATTGGATTTAAAATTGTAGTTCGATATAATTCAAGAATTCGCACTTTGAGTACTTATTCTTAAACGAGTTGGACTAGCGCAAATCAAATCGTTGTTTGAACATTGGATGATCACTTAATTCAAAGATTAATTAATTGGATTAGATTGATTAATAACATGCTTTGTGTGAATACATGAATGGTTTATATGAATAATGTATATCGGATGGATATTAGATGGGTGAGGGCAATTTTGGAAATTGTTGTAATAAATTTAGAATTTATTAAATTGGACCTGCGTGTCCAGCCTTATCTCTTTACTCTTTGTAATTCTCTTCTCACCAATTCCCCTCAATGTAATGAGGTTTCTTTATTGTATTATGTAATTGGGTTGAAGTTAGAATAGTGCTAGCCGGGGAGATGAAAGGGAGTGATTTGTTCTAGGAACAATCTGTTAAATATCCATCTGCATATCGTTATTATTTATTTTGTGCCTTATTATGCTTTTAGAATGCAAGCTTAAGGGTGTATGATGAGACATAATCAAAGATAATAAATTGGTTACCAATTTCGTGAAAAACCCTCAACAAAATATTAAGCGTTTTCCTTCCACTGAATGGTTCTTTCTCAAGATCCAGATTGGCATTAATTGTTGGCCAAAGTCAAGATCAATGTCCATCGCGGATGTGTTTGAACCATGAAAGCTTTGTTCCATATCGCATGTCTTGGGCAAGTTGTGATTTTTTGGCCAAAGTCAAGGTCACTTCTTGTTCATCGACATGGATACGAAGCTTTCTCACTGTCAATGGGTCCCGCTTAACTGGAATCATTAAGCTTGTTGAGCCAAAGCCAAGGCTTAGTTGATTTAGAGGAAAATGTTAGGAAAATATATTAGATATATGGCATATATATTGTATTATGTTTCGGACTTGGAGGTCCACCTACAGGATCTAGGAATTGGATGAGATTCAATTGATCTTAGAGATATACTTAGTTAAATATCATACAGCTTGTTGGCCAAAGTCAAGGTTGTGTGTTATTTAACGGGATCCTAGCCCACTAGGAAACTAGGTTTCCCGAGTACTCAACAGAGGGTTAGAGGCTTGCCGAAAAATAGTTAAAGGCCAGTATTGAATTTGCAATTTCGTTCAAATACTTGGCATTACGCGCTTTCAAATTATTTCGTCATTTTATGTAGTTATTAGTTGGACTAATATTTTATTATTTTCTTGTAACTGTTGGACTGTATCCAAATATCGTTAATTGAATAGTTAGACTATTGCAATTAAGATGGCTAGAAAGATCGGAGTTAGGGACATTATCATGGGTGAGATTGTCTTTAATGGTGCGAACTTTTCTGACTAGGATATTGAACCTCAGGATTAACCTGGGGGCTGAGAGAATGTTCTACGATAGAGAGACCTCTCGGGCCTAAGCCCGAAAATGAGCCAACCGCTTGAGCTTGAGCTTTGGAAGACTCACAGCGATGAGAACTCAACTGCTCAATCCGTCATGCTTGCTGCAATGACCCCGCAGTTTCATCGTTAGAACAAGGGATTGGATCTCTATGAGATGAATATGAAATTAAGGGACCTTCACCTATCTAACCTTAAGTCGTAGAAGTATGAGTTGCAGAAGAAACTCTTTAGCTCTAGCATGTCAGAGGGTACATCTGTTGAGCACCATGTGTCACAGATGATTGCTGACATCGAACAGCTGGGACAGCTGGGCATAGTCTTCGAGCTGAGACTTCTATAGATTTTATCTTACAGTCTCTTCATAGTGACGTATGGGGGCCCTTGTCTAGCCAGCTAGAGGTGGATATGAATAATTCGTAACCTTTAATGATGATGCTCGTGTTAGGTTATGTTTATTCTATGAGACACAGTCGGAACCTTTGAGAATTCAAAGAGTTTCGACACGAAGTAGAAAACTGACCGGCAAAAGTTTATAAACATTACGGTCTGAACGTGGTGGAGAATACTTGAGCAATGAGTTTCTTGATTACTTGAAGAAGATGGTATTCTTACATAGTAGACCTCCCCCGAAACACCGCAATTAATGGTGTGTTTGATGAGCGGAAAATATATCAATATTTACCGCCCCTTTTACTTAATATTTTGTTTAGTTTCTCGGGTTTGATGAACGTTTTGATATGTTTTATTTAATTTTGCAGATAAAATAATATCGGGACTCAATGAAATCATTTAGGACGAAATGTGGATCAAATAAGGGCAATTATTGGACTTGATATATTAATTTTGGAGATTGGAAACTTGAAAGGGCGTTTTGACGAAGTGCAGTTTTGGAAATTCAGTTTTGCGCATCTGTCGTATTTTGGGCATAACTTTTTACTCAGATATCGGATTGAGCTGATTCAAGTCCAGATTAAAGAAGACTCAAAGATCTACAACTTTGAAAGAGAAAATATTTTCGAATTCTGAAGATTTCATGACCGAAATTGATGAACCATCCAGAAGTGTGTGGAGTGTAATTATTAAAAGTCATTATCAATCATTTTCAAAGCAAAATATTAATTAATAATAATTAATAAAAATTATCAAATCACACCAAACAAGATAAGCAATTAGTGGAGCAATTATGGATTTGGTGGAGTAATTAGTGGAGAAATTAATAATGTTTGGTGGAGAAATTGATTGATGATTTGATGGTGGCAAAATTTTGCCTATAAATACCAAGCCATTTCATTTGTAAAATTCATACTTTCTTCTTTGAAATTCTTAATGAATAAATAAGAAGATTGTATCTAGTTTGTTTATTTTTAGTTTTCAGTAATTAATTTTCAGTTTCGCACTTTCTTTTCTTTACTTTTCAGTTTTTACTTTCCGCAATTTACTTTTACGCACAGTACTTTTCTTTCTTTAATTTTTCAGTTTTTACTTTTCAGTAATGAGGAGGTAATTTCCCAAGCTAGGGTGAAAGGTAATTCTTTTACTGTTACTATTTAGATTAATCTCCCTTAAAAATAATATTCACTATTTAAAATACTGATTAATAAAGGATACCGCTATATTGGTCGGTTGGCAATTCAATTTAATCTGGTTTAAACCTGACTAATCAAGGATACCGCCAGATTGGTCGGTTGGTAAATTTATTTTGGTACCGCCTTTATGGCTGGATTATGGACAAATTTACCGCCTATATGGCTGGTTGGACTTAATTTGACTTAATCAGGATACCGCCAGATTGGTCGGTTGGTAAAATAATATCACAAGTTTATATATTATTTTATGGGAGATATCTAAATTAGTAGTAGTAAAAGTAATTCCTTTTACCTTAGCATTTTATTTTATTTTACTTTTCAGTTTTACTTTATGTCTTTTACTTTTCAGTATTTTTACTTTATGTCTTTTACTTTTAAGTTGTTACTAGCCCTAGTTATGTGTTAGTTATCTGGGGTTGTGATGAATTCTAATATCACCGGTTTATAAGGGGTTGTTTTATAGTTTGGGTAATTTAAAGGTTTACTTATTAAGTCTTAAGCTTAATGCTTCTTGTTGTCTGATCACCAATAAGATTGATGTGGTAAATCTAAAATGAACTAGACATAGGGATTTTAGTTTCAGCCTTAGACTTAATAGCCCACGATCTTCCTTGAGGATAGATAACCCTTTAATAGATTTCCTTACAGGATAGGAATATACCTGTCGGGCGGGGTAGCCATAATTGGAACTTAACTTAATGAATCCAGATAATTTGGTTGACATAGACATATGGTTCAATTGGGTTAAACTGGGTATTTGTGTCTGACCATCGACAGAGGCTTTTGCATAATTTAGTGTTCCAGGTTAGTAAACTGATTTATTACACAAACTAAAATAACCACTTCATCTTTTAAATGATATTAGAATGATTCACAACCCTAGATCTTTGTGTCTTTTGTTATTTTCCTTAGTATTTTCTTTTGTCTTTTTATTTATTTATTTATTTAGCAAATCTACAATCAACCAAATCAATCAAGCAATCATTCTCTTCTCCATCAATTAGATATTTGTAAATAAATAGTATCAATAATTAATAACAACAGTAGAAATTAAGTCCTCGTGGGATCGATATTTTTATACTACTTGAACGATACGTGCGCTTGCGTTATACGTGTGTGTTTACGCCGGTCAAGTTTTGGCGCCGTTGCCGGGGACTTATATTTCTTGAGTTATTAATTTTGAAGCTATCTAATTTACCTGTATCTAATTTTCTTTATTTTTATCTGTAATTTTTATTTCTTTCTTTTATTTTCAGGTGATTAAAAATGGAACACTATTGGGAGATTGAAAGATCACGAGCTTTACAAGAAGATACACCCCAAATCTGGGAGCAACAGTCCGGTTTTCTGAGGCCTGTTGTCCAGCCCAACAATTATCACTGGATGCCAGAACCAAGCAATACCACATTTGCTCAACAAATGCAATGGAGAGATGTGAGATATGTGACGGTAACCACCCAAGTAATTATTGCGAGTACAACTACAATCCAGGGTGGCAGAGCTATCAAAATCCTTCATGGTACGAAGAACCATCATACTTTCCATCTTATCCACCATCCACCTACTATCCTCAACAAAAACCAGAACCATCAGAGGAAGAACAATTGATTGATATGCTCAAATTTTTCAAGAAACGAGACGGAAAGTTGGATACAATGCTTGAAACAAGCCAGAAACATTTGAAAGTATTCAGAGACAATCAGAATTCATTCAGAGGATGACAGATCAAATGAGACAATTCACAGAAAACCAGAACTACATACCTCAAGAACCAGTTTCAGATGACACTGATGAAGCCTTCAAGTACCAATCATTTCACAATGACACTTCAACAGAGGAGGAGGCTGAGCAGTATCAACAACCAGAGGTATCAGTTCAGGAGCCCGAACCGGCAAAGTCTCAATTTGACTTTTATTATTCAGATTCTGACGAGGATGAAGCTGATCTATTTGTACCAACTGCACCAACAACGGAGGATCAAACTTTCAATCCTCAAAATGAAGATCTTGGAGCATGCTTTACCATGATGTTTGAAGAAGATCTATCTGAACCATCCATTCCAGTCGTATCAGAGGATGAAACCTAATGTCAGAAACATCTTTTCATCCTCAGGTTGACAATTTTGAAGCATGTATTTCACAGATGACAGATGAAGAGCTGAATACAAAAATTTAAATACATCTGTGAAGAAAAGGTGGAGCAAAAACAGAGCAAATGGAGGAGCAAATGTCTGACCTTAATAAAGATCCAGAGCATTCAGGAGAAACATCGCTGTTTTGGGGAGTACAAATTAAAGATATCAACCAGAAGCTTGACAGAATGGAATTTCCATTCCAAGTCAAGCATCATACGAGACCTCCTGATTTTTTCTTTCTTTGCAGGAACCACTGGAGTAACAAGGAGCAAAAAGGTGGCACGAGCACTGAATGAGACAAAACTCTTTTTGCCACTTTACCGTTGGAAGAGACCCTTCAAAAGCAACGCTCACGGGATTGTCTTTAATCGGACATCCAAAACGACATTGAAACCTCCTTAACAGATGAATTTCAGTCACGTCTGGCTGAAGACGAAAAATTTAGCGCTAGCAGGGAGGCAACCCATGCAATTTGTTGTAATTTGTTTTTCATATTTTGTGTGAACTTTTTAATTTTGTGTGTTATTTTTGTAGGGAAAGGCACAAACGGAGCATTTTTAAGACAGAAGGAATTGTGTTTGGCAAAATGAAAACAATTCATTAGCGATGGCTGAGTAAGGAATGAAATCTTGAGACACATCCTAATGAATTTATACTAAGCAGTGGCGTATTGCGTACACAATTCCGTTGCCTTAATTATTGCTTTGATTCGCTTTTCTATTGTAATTATCTTTATTTTCGTAGACAGGATCCAGACTTTTTGACCTTTCACGATTTCTTTTGTTGTTTAGCTAACAATCGTCCTCTGGAAGATATTAGTGCTATTATTACTCATCCTTTTTCAGGTACTATAAATTCAGCCCGTCATTGCACTTTTGAAGGCATCCTGATTTGAAAAAGAAATACATAAAAAAATGGAAGCCACTTCAAGAAGACGAGTTGAAAACATCTGTGTGTTTTGCGGTACTAGTGTTGGTACTAAGCCACAATACATAGAAGCAGCACAGGAATTGGGTCGAGTCTTAGCAGCAAGGAATATGCACTTAATATATGGCGGAGGAATCTTGGACTTATGGGGATCGTTTCAAAGGCTGTACAGGAAGGAGGCAGTCATGTTTTGGGAATCATCCCAAAACCCTTGGCAGAGGCGAATCTTATTGGATCATCAAACGGAGAGGAACTGATCGTGCCAGGTATGTCTGAACGACTGGTAGAAATGATTAACCGTGCTGATGCTTTTATTGCTTTGCCAGGTGGCTTGGGCACATTGGAGGAAATTTTTATAGTACTCTATCTTGGGCGAACCTGAACATACACCAGAAACCGCTTGGACTGCTCAACGTTGATGGATTTTATGATTTTCTTTGTGTGTTTCTTGATGATGCTCGGAGAAATGGGTTCGTGTCAAAACCTATGAAAGAACTCCTCTTTACTGCCAGAACTGCTCCGGATCTAATTGACCAACTCATAGCCTATGAACCACAAGTTGACCCTATCATTTCAAAGATAAATGGTCCGAGGACGATCGTGGTAAGAAGCGTCGAATAAATCTGGATCTTAACCTTTAATTTCCTGTAGAATTTCAGCTAACCAGGTACGATTTTCTAAACTCTTCTTCTACTGTTTAAGACATTGGGGACAATGTCTCATTTAGGTTTGGGGGAGAGATATAGTTAATAGTACTTGTTTTGTATTGTGTTTTTTATTTTTAGTCCAAAATTTTTCGAAAAATACAAAAAAAATGAAAAATTTTCAAAAATTACAAAAATATTTTGTGTTTTTGTGTTTTTATTTTGACTAAAAAGGTGAAATTGGTAAGAGATAGCTGAGTAAGGAGTTTCCACTCCTGAGACGTATCTCAAGCCTATTTCGAAACAAGTTAATTTTTGTTTATTTCATTTTGAATTATTTAATTTGTGAATTCTCCATAAAATGGACTAAAATGAATCTTCATATGCTCAGTTGACAATATTATCAACATATATAGTAACATACGGACATGAGCTGTAATTGAAAAGTGTAATATTCAGTGCTCTAGTTTAATTGGAGGAAGCATCTCAAAAAGCAATGGAGTAAAAAAAAAAAAAAAAAAAAAAAAAAAAAGTCTGAGATCCGAGTTATTAAGTCTGTAAGGGTGTTTTTAACACCTAGTGCCCTAAAACCAACTGGTTTGGGAGTCACTGGCCCAAAGCTCGTTACATGGATCAAAGATGCTGCAAAAATATATATATCTGAAGTCTGGTAATTAAGTCCGTAGGGGTGTCTTAACACCTGGTGCCCTAAAACCAACTGGTTTGGGAGTCACCGACCCAACACTCGCTACATAGAGGAAGATATTGTATATAAATAAAAAATAGAAAAAAAAATCAAAAAAAAAAAATCAGAAAAATGAGAAAAATTATTCCATTGCTCCAAAAAGGTGTGAAATCTGATAGAACTTTAGGACAAAAATATTACTCTCTTATCAACTGCACTTATGACTGTTGTGGGCAAAAATGAGTTGATTAATATTTTGTTGGCTGTGTATATGGAGAATGGTAAAAATAATCGGAGAATTTACTTATTCTAATTTAGAATAAAACAAAACAACTAGTAACTTGGAGTAGAAGTTTCACCTGATTAGTCACTAACTTCTTTATTCTCTTTTCGCTTGTCTTTTTGCTTTTGTGTGCATTAGTTTAACTAACTTTTTACTTTTGTAAAAACGTTTGTGGGTATCATTGCTGTAAGCCCTCACGAGACTACAACTCGTCCACTAGGGACACCTAGGGGTTTAAAGGCTTGTTGCATATGCTAAATGCAACCGTGATCCCTACGAAAGTGGCTTAGTTAATTTTAATTTTTCTTGTATTTTATTTTTTGTTTTGCTCGAGGACTAGCAAAATGTTAGGTTTGGGGGTGTGATGAGCGGAAAATATATCAATATTTACCGCCCCTTTTACTTAATATTTTGTTTAGTTTCTCGGGTTTGATGAACGTTTTGATGTGTTTTATTTATTTTGCAGATAAAATAATATCGGGACTCAATGAAATCATTTAGGACGAAATGTGGATCAAATAAGGGCAATTATTGGACTTGATATATTAATTTTGGAGATTGGAAACTTGAAAGGGCGTTTTGACGAAGTGCAGTTTTGGAAATTCCAGTTTTGCGCATCTGTCGTATTTTGGGCATAACGTTTTACTCAGATATCGGATTGAGCTGATTCAAGTTCCAGATTAAAGAAGACTCAAAGATCTACAACTTTGAAAGAGAAAATATTTTCGAATTCTGAAGATTTCATGACCGAAATTGATGAACCATCCAGAAGTGTGTGGAGTGTAATTATTAAAAGTCATTATCAATCATTTTCAAAGCAAAATATTAATTAATAAATAATTAATAAAAATTATCAAATCAACACCAAACAAGATAAGCAATTAGTGGAGCAATTATGGATTTGGTGGAGTAATTAGTGGAGAAATTAATAATGGATTTGGTGGAGAATTGATTGATGATTTGATGGTGGCAAAATTTTGCCTATAAATACCAAGCCATTTCATTTGTAAAATTCATACTTTCTTCTTTGAAATTCTTAATGAATAAATAAGAAGATTGTATCTAGTTTGTTTATTTTTAGTTTTCAGTAATTAATTTTCATTTCGCACTTTCTTTTCTTTACTTTTCAGTTTTTACTTTCCGCATTTTACTTTTACGCACAGTACTTTTCTTTCTTTAATTTTTCAGTTTTTACTTTTCAGTAATGAGGAGGTAATTTCCCAAGCTAGGGTGAAAGGTAATTCTTTTACTGTTACTATTTAGATTAATCTCCCTTAAAAATAATATATTCACTATTTAAAATACTGATTAATAAAGGATACCGCTATATTGGTCGGTTGGCAATTCAATTTAATCTGGTTTAAACCTGACTAATCAAGGATACCGCCAGATTGGTCGGTTGGTAAATTTATTTTGGTACCGCCTTTATGGCTGGATTATGGACAATTTTACCGCCTATATGGCTGGTTGGACTTAATTTGACTTAATCAGGATACCGCCAGATTGGTCGGTTGGTAAAATAATATCACAAGTTTATATATTATTTTATGGGAGATATCTAAATTAGTAGTAGTAAAAGTAATTCCTTTTACCTTAGCATTTTATTTTATTTTACTTTTCAGTTTTACTTTATGTCTTTTACTTTTCAGTATTTTTACTTTATGTCTTTTACTTTTAAGTTGTTACTAGCCCTAGTTATGTGTTAGTTATCTGGGGTTGTGATGATTCTTATCATCACCGGTTTATAAGGGGTTGTTTTATAGTTTGGGTAATTTAAAGTTTACTTATTAAGTCTTAAGCTTAATGCTTCTTGTTGTCTGATCACCAATAAGATTGATGTGGTAAATCTAAAATGAACTAGACATAGGGATTTTAGGTTTCAGCCTTAGACTTAATAGCCCACGATCTTCCTTGAGGATAGATAACCCTTTAATAGATTTCCTTACAGGATAGGAATATACCTGTCGGGCGGGGTAGCCATAATTGGAACTTACACTTAATGAATCCAGATAATTTGGTTGACATAGATATGGTTCAATTGGGTTAAACTGGGTATTTGTGTCTGACCATCGACAGAGGCTTTTGCATAATTTAGTGTTCCAGGTTAGTAAACTGATTTATTACACAAACATAAAATAACCACTTCATCTTTAAATGGTATTAGAATGATTCACAACCCTAGATCTTTGTGTCTTTTGTTATTTTCCTTAGTATTTTCTTTTGTCTTTTTATTTATTTATTTATTTAGCAAATCCAATCAACCAAATCAATCAAGCAATCATTCTCTTCTCCATCAATTAGATATTTGTAAATAAATAGTATCAATAATTAATAACAACAGTAGAAATTAAGTCCTCGTGGATCGATATTTTTATACTACTTGAACGATACGTGCGCTTGCGTTATACGTGTGTGTTACGCCGGTCATGTGTCTGAACGGAGAACCGAACTATGTTGGACATAGAAAGGTCTATGATGAGTCGTACTGAGCTACCATTTCCTCTGGGGGTATGCATTGAACAATGCAATACTTATTTTGAATAAGGTTCCGTCAAAGTCTGTTCAACAGACTCCATATGAAATATGGAAAGGAAAAGAAACCAGGTTTCTCATTCCTGAAGATTTGGGGATGTTGGGCATACATTAACGTTTGGATAGTACCAAACTAGAACCTAAATCGGATAAGTATCTATTTGTAGGTTATCCTAGGGAAACCAAATGATATTACTTCTACAACCCACAAGAGAACAAAGTATTTGTTGCTCTACATGCAGTTTTCCTCGAAAAGGAATTCCTAAATACATTGGTAAGTGGGAGGAAAGTAGAACTCGATGAAAATCGGAGTGATACTGTTCCTGGCACCGATTCTTTAATAGAACATGAACAGTTCATCAGGGATAAGACTGTACCACAATCTTCAAATACACAAGAACCGCATAGGTCGGAGAGAGTCAGAAAACAACCTGAGAGGTATGGGTTTCTGATCTCACCTCATGTGGATATTAATCTTATTGAGGAAGAAGAACCGGCTACGTTTGAGGAAGCGATACAAGATATCGATTCAGCTTTATGGCAAGAAGCCATGAAGTCCGAAATGGATTCCATGTACACCAACCAAGTTTGGACACTGGTTTATGCACCATAACGCGTAAAGCCTATTGGTTGTAAATGGGTCTTCAAGAAGAAAATCGACATGGTGTTGATTACGACGAAACTTTTTCACCTGTTGCAATAATTAAATCCATTCGGATAATGCTTGCTATTGCTGCATATTTCGATTACGAGATATGGCAGATGGACGTCAAAACGCTTTCCTTAACGGAAACCTTTTGGAGGATGTTTATATGCAATAGCCTGACAGTTTTGTCATACCAAGACTTTCAAACAAGGTTTGTAAGTTAAATCGATCCATTTATGGATTGAAGCAAGCATTGAGTTCTTGGAACCAACATTTTGATGAGATCATAAAAGAATATGATTTCGTTCAAAATGAGAATGATCCTTGTGTATATAAGAAGGTTAGTGGGAGTGCACTGACATTCATTGTCCTTTATATTGATGATGTATTGCTTATGGGCAATGATATTCCTATGCTACAATCAGTGAAAGCTTGGCTTTCATTAAAATTCTCCATGAAAGATCTGGGAGAAGCAGCCTTTATTCTGGGAATAAAGATCTACCGAGATAGATCTAGAAAGCTACATGGACTCTCCCAGAGCACGCACATTGACAAAGTGTTGAAGAGATTCATCATGGAACAGTCTAAGAGGGGACTGTTGCCAGTGTCACATGGTGTCACTCTATCTAAGGACATGTGTCCTATAACTCATGATGAGAGAGACATCATGAGTTGGATCTCATTCGCTTCTACAGTCGGATCGATCATGTATGCCATGATATGTACGCGACCTGATGTCTCGTATGCTTTGAGTAGGTGTAGTCGCTATCAGGCCTATCCAGGTAATGGTCACTGGATAGCGGTTAAGAACATCCTTAAGTATCTTAGATGAACTAAGGATGTTTTCTTAATCTATGGAGATGTAGAACTTGAGGAAACTGGGTTTACCGATGCAAGTTTCCAAACCGATAAAGACTACTGTAAGTCGCAATCCGAGTACATATTTTGTTTCAACAACGGAGCAGTAAGCTGGAAATCTTCCAAGCAAGAGACTGTTGCCGATTCAACAACAGAAGCGAAATAAATTATTGCAGCTAAAGCAATAAAAGAGGCAGTTTGGATCCGTAAATTCCTAATTGGATTAGGATTAGTTCTGTTAGCAGTTGAGCATGTTCCATTGTATTGTGACAATAACGGGGCTATAGCGTAGGCTGAGGAACCGCGGTCTCATCAATAATCCAAACATCATGGCGATGTGAAGATCGAGAAGGTCGCATCAGATGACAACATTGCAGATCCGTTGACGAAAGCTATTCCTCAGCAAACGTTTGAGCGGCATGTACATAGTTTAGGTGTTAGACACTTGAGTGACTGGCTATAGGCCAAGTGGGAGATTGTTGGACAATTATGACCCATAGCGTCACTATTTGTAAAAGACATTGTGGTTTTTGTACAAATTAACTATCTGACAAAGGAGGAAATTGCTATTTTATCGTTTTGTAATAGATTACTTAAATATATAAATGATAAAAGTCCTTATGATTAGTTCTGAATTATAAGATATGAGACAGTATCAATCCATGAAGGTTTAATCATTAAATATCCCTAGTCGTAGTATTGTCGAGACTGGATCGATAATGCGGAATAGACTAGTATTGCATTTGTGCTCGTTGTGGGAGCATAACGGCATAGTTCTCATATATTTAAGTATAGGATACTTATGCAAGTGTGATAGGAGGTTGTGTTTACCGATGGTACGGGAACAGCTTCGCTCTGGATAGACCCCTCGGAATCACATTGGTAGTATGACTATGTGTCTATGGGAATCCGAATCAGGGTAGGTGTATTTGGTCTTAACCTGAGACTTGCACCGCTAATATTTACGACAGTCAATACGCTTTGGTTTTGATCGTCCGGGGCTTTAACAGGTTCTGTGTACGCCTCTTCTGGGTTTATTGAGAATCGTAGTGTATTGGGTGTGATGTCAAGATGGAAGTATCACTTCAGTCATATGGAGATGATGATCACGCAGGGATACCGAACTAGTACTCTATTATGTTGCAACTATTGGGATAATATGACAAGGTCATGATTATCCGATTAAATAGACTAGTTGCTTGTGATCCGATATATGCTTCGTACGGGGCAGATATTATTCCAGCCACAGGCCTTGCATGTGACATTCGATACTAGATCGCAATATGCAATACTACGAATACTATGCCTGACAAAGATTGTATATTCCTTAAAATAATATTTCTGGAGATTGGGTAGGACACGGTGCATTGCTAGAAGCCAACCGTGTCTTGTAAATTGGTAAGAATGTGGTACCGGGTACGCATGTGTCGGATGGTCCGACAACCAAATTTACTGCCACATATCCATGAATCTCATGGGTCGCTTCCCGAAGATTCACCAATGACGTATGACTCGAACATAATTAATCTGGGATTAATTAGAAGAGAGAGAAAATTAATTTGGGATTAATTACGGCGAGAATTTATCTAGGATAAAATTTGAATAGAAGAGATAAAACAATTAATTTGGAATTATTCGATAAAATCATATATTCGATATATTAAATGAAATTAGATTTCAAAGCGGAATTAAAATTGGATTTTAATTCGGGCGAACGAATTAATTTAGAATTAATTCGTAAGCAATTTTCGTAATAATTTTACGTTACATTATTATTTAATTAAATTTGATTTAATTAAGTCGCAATGGAATATTCGTTAATTCCGAATTAACAAACCTGAGCCCGAAGTGTGTTGCGTCACCCGACTTGAATTTTGAATTCAAAGTGGGGCCCACTTCACTTACATCACTAGTCACTTTCGTGATGGAAGTTAAATCAACTTTTTATGATGTGAGTCCAATCACCTTTTTGGTGATGGAGGTGGTTGAGAGTATTAAATGGATTTTGCTCTCAACACACTTGCTTTTTGGTTTTGAATAAACCATATACACATTTTTGTATTGACTTGGTCATAAGTGGTAATTGTTTTAAAACAAACAAAACACAAAAGCTCTCCTCTCCCCCTCTCATTTCCGTGAGCTATGCTCCCATTTCTCTTTGATTTTGCTTCAAAAATCAAGCAAGCTATCACTTAAAGAGTTGATTAAGGTGATAGGGAAACTCACCCTTGGGACTAAAGATTCAACACAAAGCTTGGAGTTTCCGAAACGCAAAGAATTTTTGAAATCTCCACATCTTATCTTTGTAAGTACTTCCGCAACTTCTTTGATCTTATTCACTTAATTTCATGTCTTATTAAATCATTGGCATGTTCTAGGAACCCAACAATGATATCAGAGCCAATTTTAAGCATGAAATATATTAGGGTTCATATACTTTAATTTGGGTATTTTTACTTGGAGCTTGTTTTGTCCAAATTGATTGTTTGATTATGCTTAGATTATGATAACTTAGAGTTATGCATGATTAATTTTGAGAAAATGAATTGGATAAATTTTCCCCTAATTTGTTATCATGGCCGAATGTTGGACCCTTTGTAGCTCATGGTGTTTTTTAATTTTAGACCATTGGATGTGTTTAAAATGCATGAGATATATTGATTTGTGATTTAATTGGATTGAAATCAAAATTGGATATAAAAATGCATGAAAACAGTGAGCTTGATGAGCATGTAATGACTTGATTTTGTTTCAATTGTGTTGGACATGAATTAAATATAATAAATCATGATTAATTAGGTAAATTGGTATTTTGTAAATATTAATTTAACTAATTAATTATGGCTATACACTTTAATTAAAAATTGTGATATTTGAAATATTGTAATTTAATTAAATTAGTCTTTAATTCGGAATAAGGCTAATGTTGTTATATTTGGGCCTAATGGGCTTGGTTGGGCCAAGTTGGTTTAGGACAAATGGATTGGATCCAAATTGGGCCTAAAACCATTCCATAAAGTCGAAATATAATAAATGGGCCTTTAAATAATTAATTGGGCCTAATGGCCAAAATTAATTTTATGGAAAAGGGTGATTCCTTATTGGGCTTTGGTTGCCAATGTCCATGACTTATGAATAATTAAAAGCCCATTGGACTTTAATTATGTTGACATTGGATGTTAATTGGGCCTTAGAGACCCATTAAGACTCGATTTAGAATCTAAGTCTAAAAGCACATTAAAAAGTGTAATTATTTAATTAGAATTAAATATGAATTAGTATTGAATACAAATTAAATTGGATTTAAAATTATAGTTTGATATAATTCAAGAATTCGCACTTTGAGTACATATTCTTAAATGAGTTGGACTCGAGCAATCAAATCGCTGTTTGAACATTGGATGATCACTTAATTCAAAGATTAATTAATTGGATTAGATTGATTGAATAACATGCTTTGTGTGAATACATGGATGTATTGTATGAATAATGTATATCGGATAGATATTAGATGGGTGAGGGCAATTTTTGAAATTGTTGTAATAAATTTAGAATTTATTAAATTGGACCTACGTGTCCAGCCTTTATCTCTTTACTCTTTGTAATTCTCTTCTCACCAATTCCCCTCAATGTAATGAGGTTTCTTTATTGTATTATGTAATTGGGTAGAAGTTAGAATAGTGCTAGCCGGGGAGAGGAAATGGAGTGATTTGTTCTAGGAACAATCTGTTAAATATCCATCCGCAAATCGTTATTATTTATTTCACGCCTTATTATGCTTTTAGAATGCATGCTTAATGGTGTATGATGAGACCTAATCAAAGATAATAAATTGGTTGCCAATTTCCACAAAAACCCTCAACAAAATATTAAGCGTTTTCCTTCCATTGAATGGTTCTTTCTCAAGATCCAAGATTGGCATTGGTTTGTGGCCAAAGTCAAGATCAATGACCATCGCGGAAGTGTTTGAACCATGAAAGCTTTCTTTCATATCGCATGTCTTGGGCAAGTTGTGATTTGTTGGCCAATGTCAAGGTCACTTCTTGTTCATCGACATGGATTACGAAGCTTTCCCACTGTCAATGGGTCCCGCTTAACTGGAATCATTAAGCTTGTTGAGCCAAAGCCAAGGCTTAGTTGATTTAGAGGAAAATGTTAGGAAAATATATTAGATATTTTGGCATATATATTGTATATATGTTTCGGACTTGGAGGTCCACCTACAGGATCTAGGAATTGGATGAGATTCAATTGATCTTAGAGATCTACTTAGTTAAATATCATACAGCTTGTTGGCCAAAGTCAAGGTTGTGTGTTATTTAACGGGATCCTAGCCCACTAGGAAACTAGGTTTCCCGAGTACTCAACAGAGGGTTAGAGGCTTGCCGAAAAATAGTTAGAGGCCAGTATTGAATTTACAATTTCGTTCAAATACTTGGCATTACGCGCTTTCAAATTATTTCGTCATTTTATGTATTTATTAGTTGGACTAATATTTTATTATTTTCTTGTAAAAGTTGGACTGTACCCAAATATCGTTAATTGAATAGTTAGACTATTGCAATTAAGATGGCTGGAAAGATCGGAGTTAGAGACATTATCGTGGGTGAGAATGTCTAATGGTGTGAACTTTCCTGACTAGGATATGAACCTCAGGATTGTCCTAGGGGCTGAGAGAATGCTCTATACGATAGAGAGACCTCTCGGGCCTAAGCCCTGAAATAAGCAGCCGCTTGAGCTTGAGCTTTGGAAGACTCACAGCGATGACAACTCAACTTCTCAATCTGTTATGCTTGCTGCAATGACCCCACGGTTTCATCGTCAAAGCAAGGGATTGGATCCCTATGAGATGATTATGAAATTAAGGGACCTTCACCGATCTAACCTTAGGTCGCAGAAGTATGAGTTGCAGAAGAAGCTCTTTCGCTTTCGCATGTCAGAGGGTACATCTGTTGAGCACCATGTGTCACAGATGATTGTTGACATCGAACAGCTGAGACAGCTAGGCATAGTCTTCGAGGCTGAGACTTCTATAGATTTGATCTTAAAGTCTCTTCCTGATAGCTGGAGCGGGTTCATCATGAACTACAATATGTTGAACCAATAATACACCATTGGAGAGTTAATGTCTATCCTGAAAGAGGCAGAAAAGAAGCTTTTAAAGAGCAAAAAGCACGAGGCGCACTTCACTTCAACATCTCAGTCTGCCAAGGCTTGGCCGAAGGCTACTGGAGGTGTTAAGAAGAAGAAGAATAAGAAGAAAGGCAAGGCCAAATCATCAAAGTTTTCTGGGAAGGCAAAGGACAAATCCCAAGATGTCTGCCTACAGTGTGGTAAATGGGGTCCTGGAAGCGTGATTGCCGTGAGTACAAGGCACACATTAAGGAAATCAAAGCGGGCAAGGCACCGGCTTCAGGTATATTTGTTATAGAAATAAACATGTCTACTTCTAGTTTTAAAAATTGGATTTTTCATTCTCGTTGTTGTACTCATATATGTACTGATGTGCAGGATCTGCAGATTAGTGGGAGATTGGCCTCAGGAGAGATTGACCTCCGAGTTGGAAATAGGACTAGAGTCGCCGTTTTAGCCGTTGGGACTTATATTTTGGAACTGCCCTCGGGTCATGTACTAAACTTATCAGACTGTTATTTACCTAGTTTGACTAGGAATATTATTTATGTATCTTGTTTAGCCCAATGTGGGTAATAATTGTATTTAGAAACACTGGGTGTTTTATGTATAAAAATGATATTGAGATATGTAGTGCTGATGTGCATAATGGTCTTTATATTTTGAATATAAATAAATCTGAAACATATAATGTAACAAACAAAAATCTTAAATTAAGTAACAAAGATGAAACTTATATGTGGCATTGTCGTCTAGGACACATTAACAAGGCTCACATATCCACACTTTTGAAGAGTGGGTACTTGGACGGATTTGATCCAAATTCATATGACGTCTGCGAATCTTGTTTATTAGGCAAGATGCCTAAAACACCTTTTAGCGGTAAAGGTGCACGTGCCACCAAAATTAGCCCTCGTTCATATTAACGTATGTGGGCCCATGTCTAGCCAGGCTAGAGGTGGATATGAATACTTCATAACCTTTACAGATGATGCATCGCGTTATGGTTATGTGTATCTTATGAGACACAAGTCGGAAACCTTTGAGAAATTCAAAGAGTTTCGACACGAAGTAGAAAAACAGATCGGTAAAAGTATTAAAAAATTATGGGCGGACCATGGTGGAGAATACTTGAGCAATGAGTTTCTTGATTACTTGAAAGAATATGGTATTCTTACATAGTGGACTCCTCCCGGAACACCGTAATTAAACGGTGTGTCCGAACGGAGAAACCGAACTTTGTTGGACATAGTAAGGTCTATGATGAGTCGCACTGAGCTACTAATTTCCTTCTGGGGATATGCATTAAATAGTGCAATACTTATTTTGAATAAGGTTCCGTAAAATCTGTTCAACAGACTCCATATGAAATATGGATAGGAAAGAAACAGGGTTTCTCATTCCTAAAGATTTGGGGATGTTGGGCATACGTTAAACATTTGGATAGTACCAAACTAGGACCCAAATCGGATAATTGTCTATTTGTAGGTTATCCTAGGGAAATCAAAGGATATTACTTCTACAACCCTTAAGAGAACAAAGTATTTGTTGCTCTATATGCGGTTTTCCTCGAAAAGGAATTCCTAAATGCAATGGTAAGTGGGAGGAAAGTAGAACTCGATGAAAATCAGAGTGATACTATTCCTGACACCGATCTGGGATGATATTTTACCACAATCTTTGAATACAAAAGAACTGAATAGGTCGGAGAGAGTCAGAAAACAACCTGAGAGGTATGGGTTTCTGATCTCACCTCATGTGGATATTAATCTTATTGAGGAAGACAAACCGGCTACGTATAAGGAAGTGATACGAGATATCGACTCCGCTTTATGGCAAGAAGTCATGAAGTCTGAAATGGATTCCATGTACACCAACCAAGTTTGGACACTGGTTGATGCACCAGAAGGCGTAATGCCTATTGGTTGCAAATGGGTCTTCAAGAAGAAGACCGACATGGATGGCAGCATACAAACGTATAAAGCTAGGCTTGTAGCGAAAGGGTATCGTCAACGATATGATGTCGATTACGATGAAACTTTTTCACATGTTGCCATGATTAAATCCATTCGGATAATGCTTGCTATTGCTGCATATTTCGATTATGAAATATGGAAGATGGACGTCAAAACCGCTTTCCTTAACGGAACCTTTTAGAGGATGTTTATATGCAACATCCTGATGGTTTTATCGTAGCAAGACTTCCAAACAAGGTTTGTAAGTTAAATCGATCCATTTATGGATTGAAGCAAGCATCGCGTTCTTGGAACCAACGTTTTGATGAGATCATAAAAGAATATGATTTCGTTCAAAACGAGGATGATCCTTGTGTATATAAGAAGGTTAGTGGGAGCGCACTGACATTCATTGTCCTTTATGTTGATGATGTATTCCTTATGGGCAATTACATTCCCATGCTACAATCGGTGAAAGCTTGGCTTTCATTAAAATTCTCCATGAAAGATCTGGGAGAAGCAGCCTTTATTCTGGGAATAAAGATCTACCGGGATAGATCTAGAAAGCTGCTTGGTCTCTCCCAGAGCACGTACATTGATAAAGTGTTGAAGACATTCAACATGGAACAGTCTAAGAGGGGATTGTTGCCAGTGTCACATGGTCTCACTCTATCTAAGGACATGTGTCCTAAAACTCAAGATGAGAGAGACAACATGAGTCGGATCATGTTCGCTTCTGCAGTCGAATCGATCATGTATGCCATGATATGAACGTGACCTGATGTCTCGTATGCTTTAAGCATGTGTAGTCACTATCAGGTCGATCCAGGTGATGGTCACTGGATAGCGGTTAAGAACATCCCTAAGTATCTTAGATGAACTAAGGATGTTTTCTTAATCTATGGAGATGTAGAACTTGAGGTAACTGGGTTTACTGATGCAAGTTTCCAAACCGATAAAGACGACTGTAAGTCGCAATATAGGTACATATTTTATTTGTACAATGGAACAGTAAGCTGGAAATCTTCCAAGCAAGAGACTGTTGTCGATTCAACAACAGAAGCGGAATATATTGCTACAGTTGAAAGAGTAAATGAGGCAGTTTTTATATGTAAATTCCTAATTGGATTAGGATAGTTCTGATAGCAGCTGAGCCTGTTCCATTGTATTGTGACAATAATGGGGCTAGAGTGCAGCTAAGGAACCGCGGTCTCATCAACGATCCAAGCATGTTCTTCGATGTTTCCATCTGATTCGTGAGGTCATACATTGTGGCGATGTGAAGATCGAGAAGGTCGCATCAGATGACAACATTGCAGATCCGCTGACGAAAGTTATTCCTCAGCAAAAGTTTGAGCGACATGTACATAGTTCATGTGTTAGATACTTGAGTGACTGGCTATAGGCCAAGTGGGAGATTGTTGGACAATTATGACCCATAGCGTCACTTTTTGTAAAAGACATTGTGGTTTTTGTACAAATTAACTATGTGACAAAAGAAATTGCTATTTTATCGTTTTGTAATTAGATTACTTAAATATATAAATGATAAAATTCCTTATGATTAGTTCGGATTATAAGATATGAGACAGTATCAATCCATGAAGGTTTAATCATTAAATATCCCTAGTCGTAGTATTTTCGAGACTGGACATCGATAATGTGGAATAGACTAGTATTGCACTTGTGCGCGTTGTGGGAGCATAACGGCATAGTTCTCATATATTTAAGTATTGGATATTTATGCAAGTTTGATAGGAGGTTGTGTTTACCGATGGTACGGGAACAGTTTCGCTCTGGGTAGACCCATCGGAATCCCATTGGTAGTATGACTATGTGTCTTTGGGAATCTGAATCAGGGTAGATGTATTTGGTCTTAACCTGAGACTTGCATCGCTAATACTTGCGACAATCAATACGCTTTGGTTTTGGTCGTTCGGGGCTTAACAGGTTCTGTGTATGCCTCTTCTGGGTTTTTTTAGAATCGTAGTGTATTGGGTGTGATGTCAAGATGGAAGTATCACTTCAGTCATATGGAGATGATGATCACGCAGGGATAAAACTAGTACTCTATTATATTGCAACTATCGGGATAATATAACAAGCTCATGATTATCCGATTAAAGAGACTAGTTCTTTGTGATCCGATATATGCTTCGTACGGGGCAGACACTATTCCAGCCCCAGGCCTTGCATGTGACATTCGATACTGGATCGCAATACGCAACACTACGTATACTACGCCTGATAAAAATTATATATTCCTTAAAAGAATATTTCTGGAGAATTGGGTAGGCACGGTGCTTTGCTAGAAGCCAATCATGTCTTGTAAATTGGTAAGAACGTGGTACCGGGTACGCACGTGTTCGGATAGTCCGACAACCGGATTTACTGCCAACATATCCAGGGATCTCATGGGTCGCTTCCCAAAGATTCACCGATGACGTATGACTCGAACATAATTAATCTGGGATTAATTCGAAGAGAGAGAAAATTAATCTGGGATTAATTACGGTGAGAATTTATCTAGGATAAAATTCGAATAGAAGAAAGAGAACGATTAATTTGGAATTAATCGATAAAATAATTTATTCGATATATTAAATGAAATTAGATTTCAAAGCGGAATTAAAATTGGATTTTAATTTGGGCGAACGAATTAATTTAGAATTAATTCGTAAGCGATTTTCGTAATAATTTTGCGATGCATTTTATTTAATTAAATTTGATTTAATTTAGTCGCAACGAAAAATTCATTAATTCGAAATTAACGAACCCGAGCCCGAAATATGTTACGTCACCCGACTTGAATTTTGAATTTAAAGTGGGGCCCACTTAGGGATGGCAAAATCCGGATCCGGACCCGGGTCCGGATCCGGAAGAGGTTTCACCACCCCGGGTCCGGTTCCGGACCTGGGTAAATATTCCCGGGTCCGGACCCGGGTCTACCCGGTACGGATCCGGGTAGACCCGGTCCGGACCCATTACCCGCATTCTTTTTTTTTTAATTTTTTTTTTATTTTTTTAAAGTTTTAATTTTATTTTTTTATATTTATATTTGTATTTTGTCAATTTTATTAGTTTTATTTCAATTCTTTTAATTTTTTTATTAAATTCTATTATTTATATATATATATATATATATATATATTATATGCATAATATTTTATATTTTTTATTAAAATCTAATTTTTTTTTTTACGGACCCGGGTCCGGACCGAGTGATCCCGTGTCCGGACCCGGAATCACCCGAGTCTTCGTTTTAAATTCCCGGGTCCGGATTTTTTAATTCCGGACCCGGGTCGTCCGGGTTCGGGTCTTGTTGCCATCCCTAGGCCCACTTCGCTTACATCACTAGTCACTTTTGTGATGGAAGTTAAATCAACTTTTTGTGATGTGAGTCCAATCACCTTTTTGGTGATGGAGGTGGTTGAGAGCATTAAATGGATTTTGCTCTCAACACACTTGTTTTTTGGTTTTGAATAAACCATATACACATTTTTGTATTGACTTGGTCATAAGTGGTAATTGTTTTAAAAAAACAAAAAACAAAACACAAAACACAAAAGCTCTTATCTCTCCATCTCATTGCTGTGAGCTAGGCTCTCATTTCTCTTTGATTTTGCTTCAAAAATCAAGCAAGCTAGCACTTAAAGAGTTTATTAAGGTGATAGGGAAACTCACCCTTGGGACTAAAGATTCAACACAAAGCTTGGAGCTTCCGAACCGCAAAGAATTTTTGAAATCTCCACATCCGATCTCTGTAAGTACTTCCGCATCTTCTTTGATCTTATTCACACAATTTCATGACTTATTTGATCCTTGACATGTTCTAGGAACCCAACAGAAGTCATATTTCTAGGCCAAACCCAATGGTGTGAATATTTTATGGGATCACCTGAGTTTTATAATATAGTCGTGCATCGATCTTGTCTGAATTTGCTCAACTGGGATATGGTAAATTTTCTTATATCTTGCCTTTCTAACTTTGTCTCTTCTATTGTTTCACTAACACTTTTCCTTGCATCCTTTAGCTTGACATAGTTTGGTGGGGAGCCCATTTGGATGACCTGCCAAAGTTCATCCATTCTTCTTTCTGTAGAGTGTGGTCTTCGCTTGGTTCTTCTGGATACAGACCAACGGCTCTAGTATTAAGGCGAGCGGGTGTTATTCTTGGCATTTGGTCCCTAGGCTCACACAAGATTTTTCAGCCTCCCACCCTTTTTTCTTTAGGCTTCAATTAGAGAAGAAGGACCTATCGGTCGCTCTATATCGGTTCTCCCGGCTAGTGACTTTCTTATTGAGGGTGATTACTAGCGATGGGATCACATTTCTCTTCTTGGCTCACTGCCACTTTCTGATCGTCAACGAGCCATTCGAGAGTACGAATTGACGCTTTTCTATGTTCTTCCTTTTTTTTTTGACTTGACATCTCTTGTTGACGTAATCCCTGCCATAGGTTCGTGGATATGATCATGGAACTCATCGTGCTCACTTACCTTTTGATGGTGACGATGAATTTGGTGAACCTAATGCGAAACCCAAGCAATATCTCGGGTGTGTTTGGCGTAGGGCTCCTTCTTCTCAATGGGGTCCGTCTCCTACTACTGCATCCACTTCAACACCCGCTGCCCCTCTCAGTGTCATCCTAGGTTGAGTGGGTCACTGACTGGTAACTTATATGATTTGTAATGATGCCAGAAATGCTTGATCGGACATTTTCTCTGGTGCAGATGCATTCTTTGACGCTTTCACATGCGGATCATGTAAGTATTCCCAACTATTCATATTTCTTTTTCCTTGTCATGATAATGAACAATCTTGCTTCTATGCATGATTTCCTAACTTCTTTCTATGTTTCTAATTGTAGCGTTCTATTTAGGAGCTAGAATGATGGATTATGGAGCAAGAGCAGCAGCAGCAGTAGTATGACATGTCGAGCCAGCATTCTTCCTCTGTGCAGACCGCCACTAAGAGATGGGAGGTTCGTACTAAAGGGTTGTATTCTCGAGACATGCCACGAGAGCCTACGCCTGAGGATGAGTAGTGTTAGGATGGGGACGCCGATGAGGGGGAATCTTCAAAGAAGTGGATCTGTTTTTTATTTTGTTTGCTTTGTATTGTTACTTTTGTTGTAAAAACGCATTTTGTATGGACTTCATGATATAATGGAAATACCATTTATTCATTTTTGTATTCATAATTTTTTTACAATGCATCATACGGACATGAAATCAACCAATGCATCGTATGGACAAAAAATCTATGCTCTAAAAGTCTTTGGCCTATATTCGACCATATATAGGGTGAGTCTGCCAGATTTGCTAAGATATATGGCCGACTGTTGAGTGAAAGTCCGGCCGGACATACAAAATATTTGGTTGCACGTGTTTATCCACGTGACTCGCGTCCGTAAGACCTCGTTTTTTATAGCAATGCTCCATAGGATTACTGATTGGTCGACCCTTAGATTTGGGCCCCATTTTCCACATTGTATTACCTCTATCGAATCAAGATAAACTACAATTTTCTGAAAGGCTTTACTCTTGCAGGTATGCCCTAAATTTTGCCTATGCCGTCCTTGCACATTTCAACCAGGTAGGCCGCTCTATTTTTGCCTGGGTCACCCTTTCTGCATTTCGACTCAACTAGCTAGACACCTTTCTTTTCTATTTCTTTTTTTTATTTTTTAGATATGGCTGGAAGAGAAATTGAGGCTCATCACTCCTCTACTATCATCCATTTTTACCTCATATGGACCACAACACCATTTAGTTATGTTGTGTTTAAGAAGAATCTATCTTACGACACATGGAATGGAACAAGTGTCTGGTGCCAAGATTTTTGGATGTGCCAGTTCATTATATCTTCCTTCTAGGCTCCATGGACAGTGCGAGAGTTCTCTCCATACCTTGTTCTAGAGAGGCTCACTTTTCAATGTGGCGGCAATGTCTCGTCGTCTCTTGAACCATTTCCATTAAAAGTGGATCCAACGTTGTGTCTGGACTATTAACACCAAGAATCTGCCCATGCACCAAATACCCATGGGTCCCCATCTGGTTTCTTTAGATTAGAACCCTGCACTGAAAAGACAGTGACGATGATTTATGCATACTTGTTTTGAATTTTCTCTTTTGGCTACGATTGTGCATTTATGAATATTTTGAGCTTTATTTCATTAAAAACTTTGGTTATTGTTTATTATAAAGGGTACTCATGTCATTCGTTGACCATTTCGAGTTTTTCTAACAAATTAGTTTTTCCGCTCATTTATCCCTAACTTTTACCTAAATCGGTTTTTGGCTTAATGGGATGCTCTACCTTTTGCATAGGCCGTCATTTTTGGATTTTCGACCTAACAAGCCTTTTTTATGAAAAAGTATTTCTTTAGCCTATCCAAGTTGATGGGTCTGTGAACTCGTTCATTTCAAATCAGACAATCGCATTGTCCTCTTCTTCAAAATCTTCTTAACCAAATAAGGTCATTCCCAATTGGGCATAAAATTTTCCCTTGGATCCGTTGCCAATGGTCTTGACTATTTCACCACCACATCCCCTTCTTTAATCTTGACGAGCTTGAACTTTTTGTTGAAAACCTGAGCTACTCTCTTTTGGTACAACTGGGTGTGATACAGCACCCTCATCCTATTTTCATCCAACAACGTCAACTTTTCGAACCTTTTTCCCGACCCAATCTGGTTAGACAAGTTTGCCTCCATCATAACCTGTATCGATTGCACTTCAATCTCTACTAGCAGCATCGCCTCCATCCCATAAACCCAAAAACTGGGTGTGACTCTTGTTACGGTTCTGACCAAAGTTTTGTACCTCATAACACAAATGGTACCTTATCTGACCAATCCTTGTAAGTTTCTGTCATTTTAGCCAAGATCATCTTTAGAGTTTTATTAGTGGGCCCCTCATCATCCCTTTTGGTTGTGGTCTATACGGTGAAGACTTATAGTGCCCAACCTCATACTGTTGTAGCATGGCCTTGGTTTCTCCTTGAAATTGTACCATATTATCTATTACCACATGGTGCGATATCCCATATTGGCAGATGATGTTTCGTCTTATAACCTTAGCCATTTGTTTGGTTGTGACATTGTTGAAAGGCTCAGCTTATATTCATTTCGAGAAATAATTTACGGCTACTACTATGAATCGGTGTCTATTGGCTATTTGCGGTTTGAATTCACTGATCATATCGATACATCATGCTGAGAATGGCCAAGGTTCTGATAACCTATGTAACTCCATCGGCTATTATAAGAGGTTTAGGTTTTTGTAGGTACGACAGTCATGACAGCATTTTTACCAATTTCAATAATCTGTCTCCATGGACAACCAACAAAACCCTTATCTCACTATTTTTCTTGATAAATTAATCTCACTTATGTGTGGCCCACACACTCCTGCATGGATTTCTTCCATCACATTCTTAGCTTCCTCTTCCTTTAGGCATTTCAATTGTACTATATTGGATTGCCACTTATACAGACCTCCCTTCAAGCTGATAAATTGAAAGATAGCTTCTAGATGGCTAACATGTCCTTTTACTAGCTCCTTCCAGAAATTCCCCACGATCCAATAAGTTTTGGATGTCATAGTACCATGGCTTTCCATCTCATTCTTCAATCTCCATGACCCTTCCCACTTCATAGCGGGTTTTATTGGTCATAGTAATATCAAGGATTTCATGGTTAGTTTTTCCGAATTCTCCCATGTTGAAGTTAGAATGGCTAAGGTGTATGCATTTGGTTTTCCTCCATGGGCAGAGGTGTTGTAATATGCACCCTCGGTATGCTCTGTATCAAAGTCTTGAGGTGGAATAAATACGACCTCAACCTTTCTTCCGTTAGTTCCCAATCTCCTCGTAACCGATGAATTGTCAACAATTAACAATAAGTCTCCAAAGACTTCTACATCTTCTACTAATGCTATCAATATTTCTATTCCGAACATACACGCCTCATATTCAACCATGTTGTTAGTGACTACAAAGTTTAACCCCCTTTAGCTATGGGAAACGTTTCGCCATCCGAGGTTACCAATATGATTCTGATGTTTGTTCCCTTATAATTTCAGCTCCGTCAAAGTACATTTTGGATCCTTGAATAGTTATCACCTTCACTTTCTCATCTAGAAACTCAGATTCATACATATATCCTTCAATGGGTTGTTGTGATAAGAATTCTGCCATGGTGTTCCCTTTAATAACTTTTTATTGATGTACTTTATATCGAACTCGTCAACAACACCAACCATCTTCCTAACTTCCCAACCAATGAGGGTGTTAATTGTCGATACCTCAATGAGTTTTCTTTGGTGACTACTTGTATCTTGTAGGGTTGGAAATAGTGTCTTAGCTTTCTATAAGCCTATATTACCGCCAAAAAGATCTTTTCTACTTCTTGGTAGCACATTTTATAGGGCAACATCTTATTGCTAATATTATAGACTGCGTGTGCTCTACCCTGAGTAATTCGAAGATCGGTTCACATACTGATGTTTAACTTTACGATGAATCGACTAACTTATTGTATCTTTCCCAAAAATCCATTATTTCATTCTCTGTTTAGGGCGCAGGCATTTCTGTTATTATCTTGACCTTTCGGGATCTTTTCTA
This sequence comes from Zanthoxylum bungeanum, assembly GCA_019454045.1. Classification (NCBI taxonomy): domain Eukaryota; kingdom Viridiplantae; phylum Streptophyta; class Magnoliopsida; order Sapindales; family Rutaceae; genus Zanthoxylum; species Zanthoxylum bungeanum. Next base: position 11,272 of record SKCR01032202.1, on the reverse strand, counting down.
TCCCTCAGGCGCCTACTATATGTCTTTGACCTTCTTGGGGTTTGAGCTTAAGGTTATATTTATCCATTATTTGAAGGAATTTTTCTAATGCAGCAAAGTGCCCTTCTCAGGTTTCTAACTTGACCATCATGTCTTCCACGTATACTTAGACCTTCTTATGAATTTATTTGTGAAATATGGTAGTGGCCATCTTTTGATAAGTAGCCCATGCGTTCTTCAGCCCAAATGGCATTATTTATAGAAATAGGTTCCTTATCTATAATGGAAGTTGTTTTATATTTATCTTCTTCTGCCATGAATATCTAATTGTACCTTGAAAATCCATCTATAAATGAATACATGGTTAACAAGGCTGCGATGTCCAATAGAACATCTATGTGCGGAATAGGGAAGTCGTCTTCTAGGCAGGCCTTGTTGAGGTCTCTATAGTCTACACAAATCCTAACTCTTCTATCCTTCTTTGGAACTGGTATGATGTTGGCAAACCATTCTGGATACTTTACCACTTCCAATAATCCTACCTCTACCTGCTTCTTCACCTCTTCCAGCCTATTTTTCACCTCTTGCAAATGTTTTTAATAGGTTCTTTAATTTGTTTCCTTTCTTCAGGAGTAACCTCACTCGCGATTAGTATATTCTTTGGGTTCTCACATGTATCAAGGTTACATATTTTGTTTTAGATGAATTAATGTCAAATATGGTCATGATATGTATGTCATGATGTATGCCAAAAGAAGAAAACTTAAAAACAAGTAAATAAAATCATTCATCTTATTAATTTTCAATGCAACGTTATAATCAAAGAGTTCGGGTACATAAATATTCATAGTCTTCCTTTTCTTGACCACAGTGAAGTCTTCTAACGTTAACTATTCCAGCTTGAATAATTTTTATTCTGAAGTTACTTGTGGCTCGTTCTCGATTCCAGTCACTTACCCTTCTCTTTTTTTCTACCACTATTATCAAACTCCCTTCCCAATCTACTACATCAATGAAGATTTTGAAAACCTGACACAATGATGCCATTGACTTCGCACGATTCTGGAGCCCCTTAATACCATGCCTTCACGAAATAGTCATCCAGTCTCTTTCTTTTCTTTTTCAACTATGCCATTCTTCGTCTGAACGGTAACCCAATTATTTCATAGTTGTCTGCCCTTTGAAATCTGGCAATGTTCTAAAACCCTTGACCTTGTGCCCCCAGTCCAGTGTTAGGCTTGTAGTTCATCCTCTCCATAATTTCATCTACTTTAAGGTCCACCCACTCTTCAAAAACTATGGCCACTTGGAACCTTGTTAACAACTGTACTTCTAAAGCGATGACAACGTTCTCTCCCTCAGCTTCAATGGTAATGGTTTCTCTTTCATGTGGGAACTTGATCATTTGATGTGGTGTTGACGACACTCTTCCAAGTTTATGGAACCATGGCCTTTCCAAAAACAAGGCTAAGGTGGCTGGGGGATATTTAGCGCTGTGAATTCAACTTCATCTTCATTAGGACCTACCTTGACCATGGCTGTGAAATTACCCTCTACTCCCTACTTGCTATCATCATATGCCTTGATCGTCATATCGGAATGGATAAGCTCTTCAGCTCGGATGCCTAGTCTAGGTAAAATCCTTAGCGGGCAAAAATTAATCAATGACCCATCATCCACCATCACACACGAGATCTTCTTACCCTCAACTTATGTTTTGATGAACAGTGGGCAGTTATGGTTTATTCATTCCATTGGGAGTCCTCCTTTAAAGAAAGTGATTAATGTTGTTGGGTCTGTGTCTGCGGGTAGCATTATTTTGCCTAAAGCCTTGACCATGGCTCTCCTGTTTCCTTGAGATGAACATAACAATTCCCATATACTAACCTGGGCTCGGGTTTTCTTCAACTGTTGGAGCACTGTATTGTCTTCTCCCTTTTCTTCCCTTTTTTTTTGCCACATACTCATATTCCTTCATTTTGTTTAGCACCCTCATTGTAGATTATGCCGCTTCTAGTCATTCCTTTAACCTTATCCTCTTCACTGCTGGAAAACCTCTCCTAAAACTCATTAATTTCTTCAACTTCACTGTCACTATTGTCCCAAACTACCATAACTTGAGTCTGTTGGTGGAAGGCTTGTAAGATATTCTTCAAATATGCCAGAGCTTATCATATAGTTTGGTGGTGGTGGGACGGTATTATGGTTAGGTAATAGGTTTATGTTGGTATTGGATTGATGATTTTCAAGTCAGGTATTTTATGGCTATCGATGAGGTCTCGAATCTCGTGTCTAAGGCTGTTGCATTTTTCTATGTTATATTTTTTATTGGTTGGAAATGACAGTATATTGTGGTTTAGGTGGTGGTGAGGTATGGGGTTTGACAATGGTTCGGGGTCTAGAGGTTTCAATAGACCTTGTCTCTTCATTTTTTCAAATACTCTCGATGGAGGCCTATCGAGGTTGGAAAATCTGTGGTTGCAGGTAGCAGTGACTTTAACATGAGTGGTATTGGCTCCTGAAGGTCCATTGGAGTTCTTTTGTTTTGGCTGTAGCTAGAACTTCATATTTTTAGTCTCTTCTTCTTCTTCTATATCAATGATTGTATCCCTTAGTTGTCTCAAATATGCAATCATGGAGGTCATTCTTCTCTACTTGTTATAGATAGAGGGCTTAGTCCTCTTGATTATAATCTTGATCTGATCATTCTCGGATGGCCATGTTTGCATTTTTAGAATTTGGCTTCTCCAATGGTCCACATACTCCTTGAAACTTTCTTCAGGCTTTTGCTTGGTGTTCTCAAAGTCACATAGTGACACATCTATCTCCATGTACATGATGTATTGGTTTAGGGAGGCTTTCCGCTAAGGCTCTCCAATAATCTTTTATTTTCTTATCGAGAGATTGTGGTACCATACCACTAGTGCTCCTTCTAATGACATTCCAACATCTTTTGTACTTGGCATTGGGATAGTCCAGTCGAACTCATCAAAAAGACATATTGTCGCATGTACATTTTTGGGTCTCCGCTCCCGTTAAACTTTTCCATTTTGACATCTTAAACTGGGTAAGTAACTGCTCTTTAAAAGCCATGGCTTTGTAATATAGTGGTCATCATGTCTTCTTCATCATCTGGGACAGAGCCTCATCAATCCTACTATCGGTCTCATGCCTCTTCTCGCTAGTATTAGCCCCCTATTTGGATTGCGGCTTGATTGGCCATGGGATTGGTCAACGTCTACAATTGTTCTGTCATCTTATTCACGGTGGCTTGTAGTAGTTAGTCTACTCGAGAACTTTCAGTATTGACCTTATATACGCCTATTAGCTACTTCTTGACTAGCTTTCCTTTCTCCCTAATACAACGCTTCACTATGATGGTTGCTGTTGGGGCCGGATGTGGAACCCCTAGGGTCGGATCGGTGCCCTGCACAATGGAAATATGTCCAACCCATGGATATCAAGCATTGGTGTAATTTTAAATAATTTAATGAAATACTATATTCCATTACGAGTATAAAAGGAAAAAATTTGGGCTTAATCGGACTCCAGAAAACTCCAAAACAGGAGAAAATAAATTTTAGTACGCATTAAAATTTCATATTGTTTCTCAATTATACCTTCAGCTCACTTTCTAGAGAACTGAAGGAAGTAGGGTATTTTATCCTAATTCAATTTCGATCTTCCATAACACGATTCAGAGACTCCCAAATTAATTTTAACATCAAAACCAACATCAACATATGTTATAGAATAAAAACCAAGTTTTTCAAATATCAAATATTTTTACAAAAATTTATTTTTTTTCTAAATACGCACTTGCGTAAATTTTGAATCCAAAACACACAACCAAATTAGAATCCCACAATGAAATGACTCATGAACAATTCTAGGTCACCCAAAGGTGGTCAAGTTGTTGGTTTCTACTATAGTCTCAAGATCATTCAAGCATAAAAAACAAGTGAATACATTAAAGAAGTATGGCGGAATCATACTTACAATTAGCGGATTATGGATGAGTTGATATCAAAAACTTTTCCCTCCTTGTCCTTGTAGAAGTCACGGCCAAGGTCCCAAATTTGAAGAAGATGAACAAGCTCCAAGCTTTGAGAGGAATTCCAAGCTCTTAAGATGGTTTCCCTATCACCTTGTTTGATTCTTGTGAGTGCTAGCTCTTGGTAAATTTTGCAACAAAATTCACCTTTGAATTTCAGGAATGAGAAACCCCAAATCTTAATACTTTTGCCAATCTGTTTTTCTACTTAGTGTCGAAACTCTTTGAATTTCTCAAAAGTTTCCGACTTGTGTCTCATAAGATACACATAACCATAATGTGATGCTTCATCCGTAAAGGTTACGAAGTATTCATATCCATCTCTAGCCTGGCTAACATGGGCCCACAAACGTCACTATGAACAAGGGCTAACAGTTTGGTGGCACGTGCACCTTTACCGCTAAAAGGTGATTTAGGCATCTTGCCTAATAAACAAGATTCGCAGACGTCATATGAATTTGGATCAAATCCGTCCAGTTACACACTCTTCGAAAGTGTGGTATATGTGTCTTGTTAATGTGTCCCAGACGACAATGCCACATATAAGTTTCATCTTTTGTTACTTACTTTAAGCCTTTTGTTTGTTACATTAATGTTTGAGATTGATTTATATTCAAAATATAAATACATTATTTGCTTCAGCTGTGTAAAATTCTATATCATTTTTATACATAAAACACCCAGTGTTTCTAAATACAAAAGTATACCCGCATTGGGTTTAACATAGATACAGAAATTATATTCCTAGTCAAACTAGGTGCAAAAAATAGTTTATAAGTTCAAGTAAATGCCCCAAGGGCAGAGTTCCAAAACATAAGTGTCCACGGCCCCAAAACAGCAACTTGTGGCTCATTTCCAACGCTGAGTCAATCTCTCCTGAGGCCAGTCTCCTGCTAATCTGCAGATCCTGCACATCAGTACATATGTGGTACCACAACCAGAATCAAAATCCAATTTTTAAAACTAGAAGTAGACATGTTTATTTCTATAACAAACATACCTGAAGCCGGTGCCTTGCCCGCTTTGATTTCCTTCATGTGTGCCTTGTACTCGCGGCAGTCACGCTTCCAGTGACCCCGCTTCCCGTACTGCAAGCATACATCTTGGGATTTTTTCTTGGGTTTCCAGAACCCTTTGACGATTTGGCCTTGCCATTCTTCTTATGCTTCTTCTTCTTAACACCTCTAGTCACCTTGGGCCAAGCCCTTGGATTCTGAGATGTTGAAGCATAGTGCGCCTCGCGCTTCTTGCCCTTAAGGAGCTCCTTTTCTGCCTCACGCATAGTGGACATCAACTCTCCAAGAGTCTGGTCTTGGTTCAACATGTTGTAGTTCATGATGAACCCACTCCAAGTGTCGGGGAGAGACTGTCGGATCAAATCCACTGAAGTCTCGCCTAGAGAAAACTATGCCCATCCGTCTGAGCTGCTCAATGTCAGCAATCATCTGTGAGACATGGTGCTCAACAGACGTACCCTCTGACATTCGAGGCGCGGAAGAGCTTCTTCTACAACTCGTATCTTTCTATCTAAAGATTAATCTGTGGAGATCGTGCAAACTTCGCCATCATCTCCATAGGGATCCAAACCCCTTGTTTTGACGACGGATGCGGATATTCAAGTCATAGCGGCAAGCATTACCGATTGAGCAGTCGCCATTATCATCGCTATGAGTCTTCAAAGCTCTAGCTCTAGCAACTGAACAGTCGGGGCTTAGGTCGGGGCTTAGGCCCAAGAGGTCGCTCTATAGTGTAGAGTAACTTCTCGGATCTCAGAACAATTCTGAGATTCATATCCCAGTCATGAAAGTTTTGTGCCATTAAAGACGTTGTCGCCCCATGACAATATCCCTAATGCTTAACTTTCCAGTCATCTTAACCGCAAATAGCAACTATTCGATTTAACGATTACATGTATGGGTACAGTCTAACTGTTACAAGAAAAATAATAATATATTAGTCCAACTAATAAAATAATTGACGAAAATATTTCAAAGCGCGTAAAGCTAAGTATTTGAACAAAATTGCAAATTCAATACTAGCCTCCCACTATTTTTCGGCGAGCCTCTAACCCTCTGTTGAGTACTCGGGAAACCTAGTTTCCTAGTGGCTAGGATCCCGTTAAATAAACACAACCTTGACTTTGGCCAACAAGCTGTATGATATTTAACTAGGTAGATCTCTAAGATCAATTGGATCTCATCCAATTCCTAGATCCGTAAGTGGAAGTGGACCTCCAAGTCCGAAACATATATATACAATATATATGCCAATATATTCTAATATATTTTCCTAACCTTTTTCCTCTAAATCAACTAAGCCTTGGCTTTGGCACAACAAGGTTAATGATTCCAGCTAAGCGGAACCCATTGACTTTGGAAAGCTTCGTAATCGATGTCGATGGACAAGAAGTGATCTGACTTGGCCAACAAATCACAACTTGGACAAGACATACGATAGGGAACAAAGCCTTCATGATCCAAACACATCCGCGGATGTACAAAGGTCTTGACTTTGGCCAACAAAAACCAGTGCCAATCTTGGATCTTGAGTAAGAATCACTCAATGGAACGAAAACGTTTAATATTTTGTTGGGGTTTTTTTCGCGTAAATTGGCAACCAATTTATTATCTTTGTTAGGTCTCATCATACACCCTTAAGCATGCATTCTAAAAGCTAAAAAGGCGCGCGAAAATAAGTTAATAACGATATGCGGATGGATATCTCACAGATTGTCCTTAGAACGAATCACTCCATTTTCCTCTCCCCGGCTAACATTATTCTTACTTTTACCCAATTACATAATACAATTAAAGAAACCTCATTAAAATTGAGGGGAATTAGGTGAGAAGAGAATTACAAGGAATCAATAGAGGATAAGGCTGGACATACAGGTCCAATTTTATAAATTCTAAATTTACAATAATTTCCAAATTTGCCATTTCCCTTATAATATCCCTTCTGATATACGTTATTCATTCAAACACATCCATGTATTCACACAAAGCATGTTATTCAATCAATCTAATCCAATTAATTAATCTTGAATAATGTGATCATCCAATGTTTCAAACAACGATTTGATTTTGCGCGAGTCCAACTCGTTTGAGAATAAGTACTCAAAGTATGAATTCTTGAATTATATCGAACTACAATTTAAATCTAATTTAATTCGTATTCAATACTAATTCTATATTAATTCCAAATTGAATATAATAACTACACTTTTTAATGTGCCTTTAAAGACTTAGATTCCAAATCTAATCTAAATGGGTCTCAAAGCCCATTAACATCCAATGTCGTTTAATTAAAGTCCGTTGGGCTTTCAATTAATTTCTTAGGCATGAACTTTGGTCAATATGGGTCAAACCCAAATACCAAAGCTCAATTAAGGAATCACCCTTATTTGCCAAGACAGAAACCAATTTAGGCCCATAAGGCCCAAATTAAACTTAAAAGGGCCCATTTGTCACATTTGGACTTAATGGAATGATTTAGGCCCCAATTTGGATCCAATCCAATTAACTTAAATCAACTTGGCCCAACCAAGCCCATTAGGCCCAAATATAACATTTAAAGCCCAATTCTAAATTAAGCCCAACTAGTTAAATTTTAATTTTCCAAATTTCAAAATTCAATTAATTAAAAAGTGTATTACATCAATTAATTATCTAAATTAATATTTCCAAATACTAATTTAATCAATTAATCATGTATTAATTGTTCAACTCATGTCCAACATTTTGAAACAAAAAATCAACTCATTTCATGCTCATATTGGGTCACGGGCATTTTGAGGGTTTTTTTGTCCGATTTCATTTTCAATCCGATTGAATCTCAAATCAACATTTCCCAAGTGTTCAAACTCATCAATGATCAAAAAGAACAAAAAATACCATGACTATTTAGGGCAAGTAACTTTCGGCCAAGCCTCAATTTTGGGCAAAATAGATCAATTAATTTTTCATGAAATTGATCATAAATAACTCCAAGGTTATCCATATACAAGCATGCTCAAACAAACAATTTGGTTAAATCATGCTCAAATCCAATTTACCCAAATTTTACCCTAATAATTTTTCATGCTCAAATAGGCTCAATGATACCATTGTTGGTTTTTCTACTATAGTCCCAAGATCCATTCAAGCATAAAAAACAAGTGAATACATTAAAGAAATAAGTATGGCGGAATCATACTTACAATGAGCGGATTTATGGATGCGTTGATATAAAAAAAAATTCCTCCTTGTCCTTGTAGTAGAAGTCACGACCAAAGGTCCCAATTTTTGAAGAAGATGAACAAGCTCCAAGCATTGAGAGGATTCCAAGCTCTTGAGATGGTTTCCCTATCACCTTATTTGATTCTTGTGAGTGCTAGCTCTTTGTAAATTTTTGCAACAAATTCACCTTCTTCCTCCTTGTGCTTTCGGCCAAGAGAAGAAATTGGGAGAGTTCAATTTTTGTGAGATTTTCGATTTTCGTGTATTGAGAGAGAGATAAATATGTTGTGTGACTTTAATCATTTTTGATTTCAAAAATCAAAATCATAAATAAATGATTTACCAAAATTTTGGTAAAAGTCATACACAAGGCCATCAAGTATACAAAGTCGTGTAAGGCAAGTCATCATCATCGTCACCAAAACCCATAGCTCAAAGGACAAGTGATGTGACTAGTGATGTGACTTGTGGGCCCCAATTGATTCAAAATCCGAGTTGGGCCAGCAAACATTCCCGGGCTCGGGTTCGCTAATTCTGAATTTATTACGAACTTTCTATTGCGACGTAATTAAATCAAATTTTAATTAAATAATAATGCCAAGCAAAATTACTATTCACGTCGCTAGCGAATTAATTCTAAATTAATCCGTTTGCCCGAATTAAAATCTAATTTTAATTCTGCGTCGAAATCTAATTTCGTTTAATATATCGAAATATATTATTTTATCGATTAATCCAAATTAATCGTTCTCTTTCTTCAAATAGTATTTTATCCCAGATAAAATCTCTCCGTAATTAATCCCAGATTAATTATGCTCGAATCATACGTCATCGGTGAATCTTCGAGAAGCGACCCAAGAGATCCCTGGATATGTTGGCCAGTAAATCTGGCCGTCAGGGACTATCTGAACACGTACGTACCTCGTACTACTTTTTTACTAATTTACGAGACATGGTTGGCTTCTAGCAAAGCAACCGTGCCTACCAATTCTCCAGAAATATTCTTAATGGAATATATAATCTATTACAGGCGTAGTTATACGTAGTATTGCGTATATAGCGATCCAGTTTTGTTTTTGATGTCACATGCAAGGCCTGGGGATGGGAATAAGTGTTTTGCCCCATACGAAGCATATATCGGATTACAAGCAACTAGTCTCTTTTTAAAATCGGATAAGCATGACCTTGTCATATTATCCTGATGGTTGCAACCATTTAGAGTACCAGTTCTTATCCCTTCCCTGCGTGATCACATCTCCATATGACTGAAGTGATACTTCCATCTTGACATCACATCCAATACACTACGATTCTCAATAAAACCCAGAAGGAGGCGTACACAGAACCTGTTAAGTCCTGGACGACCAAAACCAAGTGTATGTTGATTGTCGCAAGTACTAGCGATGTAAGTCTCACGTTAAGACCAAATACACCTACCCTGATGCGGATTCCCATAGACACATAGTCATACTACCAATGGGATTTCGCGGGCTGGTCTATCCAGAGCCGAAGCTGTTTCCGTACCATCGGTAAACACAACCTCCTATCACACTTGCATAAGTATCCAATACTTAAATATATGAGAACTATGCCGTTACGCTTCCATAACACGCACAAGTGCGATACTAGTCTATTCCGCATTATCGATGTACAGTCTCGATAATACTACGACTAGGGATATTTAATGGATTAAAACCCTTTATGGATTGATACTGTCTCATATCTTATAATCCGAAACTAATCATAGGACTTTTATCATTTATAATTTATAAATCAAATTAATAACAATTACAAAATGATAAATGCAATTTCATTGCTACATAATTAATTGTATAAAAACCACAATGTCTTTTACAAATAGTGACACTATGGTTCATAATTGTCTGACACAAGTGATTCTAAATGGTAGTCTTCGCTCCAAGTTATTATCTAGAGTTCTCAACTCTAATTTTATGTCTATGTTTAGCATAAATATTTTGAACCCAATTATAAGCATATTGTTTTTAATACTTCCAAAATATATTAACATAATAAACTAGCCTAAATTTCAATATTTTGAATCTAATACATACTCAACACTGTATATCTCACTAATGAAAAATATAGCTTTTGGAAAAGATCAAACTTACGTAGCAAGGTTGATTCAAAAAATCCAACCTACTTCTCCTTTGTTGAAATGTTTAGAGAACTTCCAAGGATTAACAAGCTTGACTTCAAGAGCCAATCTTGATTCCAATGCTAGCAAGCTTCAACCCAAGATCCAATCTTGATTTCTCCTAATTGACATATTGTAGAAACTCACAAAGCTTCTCTAAACCACTTCTCTAACCTAGGCTAATTTCTCTAATTCTTGCTTGTATATAGCTTTCTCAAACCTTAATTAAAACCTTCCTAAAGCTTGCTATTTATAGTCAAACTTATGCAATTTTTAATTAATAAAAGTTATAATCAACTTTTAGATGGCTTAGTCTAATTTGTCCAAAAAAGCATAATAATTAGGTGTGACTAATCTTCATTGTCACCACTTTTGATTTAATCCAAATTAATTAAATCAAGACAGTGATTAGGAAATGGATTAATTCAATGTTTCCCACTTTTTGATTTAATCCAAATAAATCAAGCCAAAACCACCTATTATTACATACTTACAATTACCATTAATATTCTCAAATGGTAGAGATAATTATGATTTTATAAATTAATCCCTTGTGTAATTATTGAATTAATCCAATTAGGTCAAAGTAATAATCAGTGCTATCCAATAACACTTGATTATCTTGGTTATAATTATAATATGGAATATTATCTTTTATAAATTAATCGGCTACCCAAGTGCTCAAACGTGTACACTTCATGTTGGAACTCTCTAAGTTCAGAAACGTTCGTCATATAAGCCTAGCTAATATGTATGCATTTCTGCCACCTCTGAATTCATGAAGAACACGAAAAAGACCTTCTGAACTATACAGGTGAGGTCATCACATATGTTTAACAATCCATCTGTCGTAAGCTATCCGAGTTG